>JAVYIG010013245.1:0-48480 GCA_035222895.1 Strongylocentrotus droebachiensis
TTTTGTTTGTTTTCAGGTTTTTTTTTTTTAAAGGGGTTGGGGATTTGTGCTTCATAGTTTTAGAGTGGGCTGTACAGTAACCATTTAACCCCGAACTTTGTCACATTGGAGCTAGAGACATCGAGTTTAAGTTATCAGACGATATTCATTTTCCTTCTCTCTCTGTCTCTCTCTCTCTGTCTCTCTCTCTCACTCTCTCTCTCTCTCTAGGGACAGCGCCATGAGACGGCATGCATCGATACGTATAAAGTCGATCAAGATGTGCAATATCTAGAGGAGGTAAGCAATTAAGCAAATATATTTAAACTTTAAGATGATAATAATGATTAAAATAGAAACTGCCGAAATTGATGATGATTATCTTTTTTTCCTACAAACTTTGGAATGCTTACAGCATCGGACTGTGCATCACATGGTTCAAGGTTTGAGTCCCGCAGCGGTTTTGATGTCCTTTGGCAAAATACTATTATTTGCCATTCTACATCCAGGTGAAACGAAAGAGAAAGAGAGAAAGAAAGAGAGACAGAGAAAGGGGAGGAAGGAAGAAGAAGAGAGAGAGAGAGAGAGAGAGAGAAAAGGTGGGGGGAGAGAAGAGAGGGAGAGAGGGAAGGGGGTGAAGGATTGGAGGGACATAATTTCATCAGATTTGGGGGGTGGGGCGTTGACTTCAAACCACACCAATAAACAAACCCATAAGCGAATACCCCCCCCCCCCCCAAATCTGTATCTGACCCGGACGTCATTTCTTTTCTCTTTATATTGCAGACACCAATAGATGATTGGGCGCTTCCCAATGCACAGATTGAAGATCTTTTGATCAGGGATAGCGTGCAGCATCTTCGAAAAGTCTTCAAGAGGGTGAAACAGGTAGTTATTGATAATTACCATGATGGTGAGAATATAAGAAGGTCAATGGAAGTGATGGTTGCGGGGATCGAACCTTCGATTCTTGGATTGAGAGTCAAGTGAATGAACCACTATACCGCGACACTTCCATTTGATGATCATTGGCGTGAGAGGAGAGGGAAGGGGTCTTGGAGTTGTGATGGGGAGGGGGTGGGAGGGGTGCATTATTATAAAAACAACTCTGACAAGCTTAATTAAAGAGGGGGGGGGGTTAGTTGTTACATATTTATAGTGCACTTTAGATCTCACATATTTTCGGGAGAACAAAATAACGGGATGGGGTGAATGGGGGTCATGGACTAATAGGGTATGCATGATTCGGGATTAAAAGAGTTCTTTTAATAGGGCCATACTAAACAATAAAAGTAGAAAAAGAAAAACAGTTAAGAAGAAGAAGGCATAAAGCAGATTAAAAAGTAGAAGAAGAAGTATAGAAGAAGAAAAAGAAAAGGAGAAGGAGAAGAAGAAAAATAGAAATAGAAGTATGAGAAGAAGATGAAGAAGAAGAAGGAGAAGAAGAAGAAGAAGAAGAAGAGGACTTGCAGCTTCTTATTCCATGCATACCGTACTCAGTATTTACAAAATAAAATCTCAGCATCGATTCCATTTTTTTTTAATTGACATCGTCATGGTAGTCGATGAGCGAGAAGGGTGTCGACATCATCCAGGCAATCAAGGATAGTAATATGACGACGGAACAGAAAGATGGCTTCGTGGCTGTAGGTACATTATGTCTCCCCTCCTTCTCTCTTTCTCTCTCTCTCTCTCCTTCTTTCTCTTTCTGTCTCTGTCTCTCTGTCTCTCTCTTCGTTTCTTTACAGGATGGTCGGTGAAGAGGTTGGGGGATGTCTCTATCAATATATTGGTTTGGGTTGACTATAATATCGTATAGATGATGACTTTCATTTATGAAAAAAAGGGGGCGGCAGACTTTTTGTCCTTCTCTTTATGGTTTCATTGAAATTTATTTATTTCAAATGACGGATCCACGATTCTGTAGACAGATGGGGCAGAACTCTAACAAATCTCTGACCCCCACCCCAAAAATAGGAGAGTGTAAGAGAGAGAGAGAGAGGGGGGGGGGAATGGAGTGAGGGGAAGAAAATACGCGCCCTTTGAGGTGCTTTGGGGGTTTGGGGGCACAGGACCCCAATTAGTGGTACGTACTATTGTGTACTAATATTTATAATTATGCCCGATCGAGTTTTAAAGGACGCATATCTGCCCCCCCCCCCCCCCCAATATCCCCCGGACCCGCCTAGTGCACCTTTGAGTATACAGTATGATTTGACAATTTTATTTAAACTTCTCTTCAGTATCTATTTGCACTGACTACGTTCGCTTTAACGCCACCATACTTCACAAAGCGATGTCGGGGGTCGGAACCGATGACGATACTTTGATTCGTGTGATCGTCTCCAGATGCGAGGTAAGCCGAGAGTACATGTATGTGTATAATACATGCACTGCTGGGACCATGGTGATGACGGCGATGGTGATGATGCCGATGCTGATGATGCTTATTATAGTGATGATGGTGATGAAGGTGATGATGTGATGATGATGATGATGGTGATGATGATGATGCTTATGATAGTGATGATGGTGATGAAGGTGATGCTGATGCCGATGCTGATGATGCTTATGATAGTGATGATGAAAAGTGATGGCGATGATGATGATGATGATGATGATGATGATGATAGTGATGATAATGAGGATGGTGGTGGTGATGATGATGATAATGATCATGATAGTGATGATGATGGTGATAATGATTCACAACATTGGTATGACGCCATAATAGCTGTTTTTTCCAGATTCATGTGCCATAATTATGCTAAAATAATCTTCTTCTTCCGGACGATTTGATGACGTTCGGTATGACTACACCAACTGTGTCAATGAAGATTCACTATTTCACATTTATGTTCATTCAACCTGCAAATGCATTCCTATACAATAGGGATGAGTATCACCCATTAAGAATAAAAATTGTCTCTTTCTTGCGTTTATTATTATTTTCTTTCCGTTTCCTTTTCCTTTCTACCCCTTGCAGATTGATTTGGAAAACATCAAGTCAGAGTTCCAGCAGATGTACGGCGTATCTCTCCGTGACTTTGTCTCCTCCGATACGTCGGGCAACTACCGAGACATTCTACTCGCTATCATTGATGCCTAATTAACCCAGACACACGAACGAGGCTGACACCAGTGTTGATTTATATGCATTTCATTGTGGAAAAAGCATTTCCAGAAACTTCTATTGTTGACCATATTTCCGTCATACGTTGTCAATTCTGATTGATATTTGATATGCATAAACTTGACGTCATGGGTAAACTGTTGGTGTGCGCATCATGGCGTACGTATACACGTGCGTCAGACTCTAAAATTAGTCAAAATGCTTATAGCACCAATTTATTACACGTTCAGACCTTTTATAGCTTTTTTTTTAATTGCGCGCGTGCGGACGCATGCACGCTTGATTTTGTGTGTGCCGTCCGTACTGAATGAAATAATTTAAATTGTTTACTTGTATTGTGTTGCTGATACTATTTTGAGCAATTTGAAATCACTTTTAGCCAATATTGACCTAAATTTAGCTCGTAGATGTTCGTTAAACCTCAAAATTGACGCACGCGCGCATATACAGAAATTGCCAAAAATCGTCAAAAGAGTACCTATTTTAAATCCGCTAGGACTCTTCAGAATGGCTGGTTACCCCCAATTTTTCTTTCATTTCTAATAGGGTTTGCTGTTAGAATGATTTGATGTCAACATTGTGCCATCATTTAATAAAGAAAAACATGTTGAGTAGCGCCCTCTATACCAAAACTCAACTATTTAAAACAAGGAACCCATTTTTTTTTCTGTGTGGTCTTGAGAGTATTTTATTTCTATTATACAATAATCAATAAGATTATTAATAGAGTATGAAGAAAACCTATATGCTCGTTATCAAGCAGTTTCTGCAGGTATTTAATAAAAAGAGTACGATAAAATTAATGATGGAGATACACTTTCCACTATTATGCTTTCTTATACCGATCATATATGCATTAAAGGCCAAAGTTTTGGTATGGGGTCATGCATTTGGTTTAAAGCCCCACTGTCCTACTTGTAGCTACTTGCTCCTCTTTATAGAAAACTTCCCCAATCGGTGCCTGTTGGTCCCCCATGATCCTCTTTTTCTTATGTTAGTTGAGAGCTGAGTTAATGAGATAGCCACCTCTCAGTGACCTCGCTGTGTGGTCTAATCCCTTCGGGCCCAGTAGTATTGACGGTAATTTAATGAACATATTGGGAGCATATGCGATCCTACAATATTCAGTGATCGTTTTCGTGGTTGAAATCGAGTCTAAAGATGAAATTGTAAATATTTAACTCTTCATTTTATATAGCTCCCTCTCAAGTTCAAGATATTAATTTAGCTTTAAAACAATGTTTCTTGACTAAAATCGACCAATTGGCTATTCTTGTTTGGAAATTATATATCAATTATAAGTAATTACAACAAAAAGGATATCGAGTGTCTTTTCTTCCACAATTATCATTATTGATTTTTTTTTACCTTGTTAAAAGAATATGAATATGGTAAAGTTAACGAGATTATATAGCCACCGTAAAAGGGATGTTAACGGAAAAAAGACACTAGAAGTCAGTTTCTGTTTTCAGGTTTAATACTCAATATGATATCATATCGTGATGTTCCTTTGTCATAATTTGTTGTAAGAGGTGCATTCACATAAAAGTATAATCCTTGAAGATCATTTTCGAGCAGCCTCTCTTCCTATACTATATCACGTTCTTTCTTCCTTTACTTCATCTTTCTCCATATCCTCACTTGTTGTGTGTGTGTGTGTGTGTGTCTGTGGAAATTCGTGCCTCTGTGCCCCCCCCCCCCCGTAGCTTGTAAAACTGGGTTATTGTAGCCTCGTTTTAATAATTCATTCAATTTTGTTGTCTAATAGATTATTTCTATTATTCTGTCGCTGCAATTTTGGAATTCTAAGGGGTTACGAACAGTGTGTGGTATATGTGTGGAAGTGTGTGAGGGTGGTGTGTGTGTGTGTGTCTATTGTGGCTATTGTAGCCTCGTTTAAATGATTTTAAAAAAACGTTTAAAAAGATTGTTTCTGTTTGTCTGTCGCTCCGATTTGGTGTATTCTGTGGGGGCTAGAAACAGTGTGTTGTGGAAGTGTGGTCGGGTGTGTGTGTGTGTCACATGGTGGGGAGGGGAGGGGGGGGGGGGGGGTGGTGGTGGTAGTAGTGTGTTTGGTTGGATGGGGTTATTTGTTTTATGTTACAACTGATTTCATTTTTGTTTTCATCAATCGTACAATCTATGTAATGAAAATGTTTTGAATTCATGTCAAGGAAAACAACTGTATTTTTGTTTCTATGATTGATTTGTATTGTTTAATAATAATAGCAATCAACAAAATTATTGAGAAAAAAAAGTGTGTCATGTCTCGCATGGTTGGGTGGGGGGTAGAAGTGTGTAGATGAGGGTGTTGAGAGTATGTTTAACGGGGGAGAGAATGAGGTAATAGACAAACATTATATGAAAATGTTTTCTAATCAGTTAATGTTATTATTGCAATTCATGTTTAATCCAAAATATCAATGTACAATGTATCCAGTCTTGTTAAAATGATTTGTACAGTATGTGTTTGAATTGAGAGAAAATAATTAAAAACATCTTTTAAAAAAAGTAGCTTCGCCACTGTTCATTACTCTCACCAAGGATTAAGTCTTTTGTGGAAAAGGGAGTGATCTTTGGACTCTCTTCAGGAGCAATGGTATTACCTTAATCCCTGTCGTGACCTAGAAGTACACAGCGCCATCTGAGTTGATAAACGTGTTTGACTTGCAGAGGCAAAAGGAGTTTGTTATTATCAAAACAGATGAGAGAAACCAAAGATAGTGAATATACCAATGGAAATACGAATGAAGCAAATTCATTTAATACACGGCCGGGTATTGCAAATATATGACTTGTAATCGCAAATGTAACGCAATAGTTTTTGTAAATTTCTAAGAAATATATTTCTGATGACATTTTCAACCGCATGACAGGTGAGTATTAAAGTTGATAATTTCGTTAAATATCTAGAAGATAAGTGTTTCTTTCAATAAGTTAGTGCGTACGTCAGAAGATCGCTACAAACCGCAAAGCCTATACATGCAGGAGGTCCGTGTGTTAATACAAAATCAAAATGACATTTTGAAGAAATCGTCAAAAACTGTAATAAATGGCACAAGTTTAGATGGCAGTAGACCATTTTCAGAGACCATTGGACGTTTCACAAGCCATTGAGTTGCAGTTTTGGTGACTCTTTTGTTCCACTCAATTTATTGTAATTCAATGAAGAGTTTAATCAAATATTTGTCCGTTGGGGCAGGAGATCGATTAATGGGGGTGGGGGCAGGGGCGGATCCAGCCGGCGGCCGGGGAGGGAGCTCAATTCGTGAGAAAATATTTAGCGGCGAAACAGCCGGCCGATAATTCGTAAGCACTAATTTTTGTTTACCCTCGAAAATTTGAAAAATCGTACCCCCCCCCCCCCTTGAGCGCCAGGGGAGGGGGCCCATCTCCGAAAAAGGTAAAATTAACTTAAATTCCTTAAAAGGGGCTTCATACAAAGTGCAAAATGTAGCTTAACAACAAAATTATCATGCACCTCCCCGATCAATGCGTTATCATTTGTTATTCCTCCTCAATATTAAGCATCATGTTTATAACACACCAAACAAGCAAAGAGAATAAGAAGAATTATGAGACAGTTTTTTCATGTAATTCATGGGTCGTATTAATTAACTGATTATGCTGATGGTGTTCATGATTTTCTTATCTATGTTTGAATTCATTAAATTTATTTCTCAAAACTCCATTTCTTTTCGAACACAACATAGAAGCAAGGTATTTTCCATAGTCCTGGTTTATGCAAACTGAAGCATATTTATACAAAACGCTTTTATCATTTGATTAACGAACATTAATACAGCATACTTCATTGTTTATAATTTCACAATGCATTTGACTACAATTTAACACAATTACATAAAAGAAAAATATTACCGCACTACGCAATTATTTTATCCCCTGTACTAGAACAAGCATTGGTGTTTTCAGAATAAAATCGAGTACTTTTTACCATTTTTAGTTTCATAATTATTAACATATTATTATACAGATTTTAAGTTTTTCCTTTATCATCTACCCCAACTCTTTCCTTCCCTTCCCCTTTCTCGTACTCCTCGGAATTTAACCCGTCCCCGTTCCTAGAACTCCCCTCCCTTCTACTTTTGTGGATAGGGAATGCATTTTGAAAAAGGAGTCTTTACTCTATCGAAATGACTTAAGTTCTTGCCTTCGTTCCACCTCTACCTCGCTCTCCCTAAAACTTTCCAGTTCTCTGTCACAAAGAGAAGTCCATCGTTTCACTCCAGTGTATTTAAAATCAGGGTGTCAATGATAAGATTTGTGTTACGACGTCGACTAGGACACCCTGACAAGCTGTAAATTCTTCAAATCCCATTCAAATGTTCTATTGCAATTTCTAATTGTTAACGGAAAATGTGTAACTTTGAGGTCCCATAATAACTCTAAAGCTATCGGCATTATGTCCTAAAATTTTGTAAAGGGTGGGGGTCCCTTCACAGCGTCTTGTCCATCGATTTTTATTTCATATGTGAGAACATTAAAAACATCTTCACATTTCAAATATCAAACTTCGCGCAAGAGTTTGCCCTCAAAACATTAGAAATGACAAGAGAGCACTTGTATTTAATAAATGTTCTATTGTAATCTTGGGTTATTCATTTTATTTTGTTATTTTTGTATTTATTTATTTGTTTGTTTAGATCCTGCGCCGTAAAAGGTCTAACAAGAAAATTGTCAAACAAATTGGAAAGGAGAATTCACAATGCAGCGGTGTGTTAGCCTGTCATGTATGTCTGAATTGGAGGAAGGGGGGGGGGGGGGAAGAAATTCATACTCATTTAACCCTTTGACTACTGAATTCTTTCATTCCCATAGGTAATAATACAGGGACCACCAGGTTCCTGTACACAATGGGTTAACTTGTTATAATGAGAGTAATTGGTGACACGTGCGTGGGCGAACGGTTCCGTTAAGGAAAAGGATCAGACGTGCCAAGGTTGAACATAATATTTTTCTGTTGTGAATGTTGGTGGGGATTTCCACGCTCTAAGGGAAAAAGAATTGAGTCATACTCGTAAACTGGTTATTATTCGGGTTATTGCAAGCTGACAGAATCATTTTCATACGCCTCCTACTGAAAGCACAGTCACCATTAGAGCTACTTCGTAACGTAAGTGCTAACGAAAAAACGTAAAGTTATTTCAAAATGTTGAACCGGATAGGCTTTAATAATCATGTCATACATTACGTTTCACATTTTGTAGTGCAATACTAGCCAGCTAAGTATTTACACAAGTGATTGACACTTTTGAGAGAGTTGGCAATTCAATTCACCGATGTGTCTTTTTTTCACAGGTCGTGTGATTGAGTTGTCAACGATGGCTACTTCCTTGACGCAGGCTGTCCATAAGAACCTAGAGTGTCCTGTCTGCCTGAGCTTCTTCAAGGACCCCAGGATCCTGAACTGTTCCCATACCTTCTGCAAGGGTTGTCTTGAGACTACTCTCCTGGAGTCTCGTCGGAACACAGACGTTCTGTTGTGTCCTATGTGCAGGGGGAAAACTTCGGTTCCTGGTGGAGACGTGGGTAGATTGCAATCAAACATAACAGTCAGATCACTTGTTGAGGATGTGAAAACCCAGGCCAAAGTCTCTTCCAGAGGTAATCAAGAAGACAAATCATTGGAAAGAAAATGGAGCAAATGTAAAAAACATCCAAACTACGACGAGGAATGTTTTTGTCTCAACTGTAACAAGTATGTCTGCTGCAAGTGTGCAATATCAGAGCATGTGAATTATGCTCACACTATCCTGGAAGAAGGCGCTTATGAAACTGCGCAAAGGAATCAGGTCGAGGAACTTGCATCTAAAGCGGATGCTAAGATACGAGACGTTGACAAGTATGTTTCAGCAGTTGTAGACCAGCGTAAAAAGGTGCATAACGTACAGAAGCAACGCAAGGATGA
Organism: Strongylocentrotus droebachiensis; assembly: GCA_035222895.1. Taxonomy (NCBI): domain Eukaryota; kingdom Metazoa; phylum Echinodermata; class Echinoidea; order Camarodonta; family Strongylocentrotidae; genus Strongylocentrotus; species Strongylocentrotus droebachiensis. The sequence continues at coordinate 9,042 of JAVYIG010013245.1, forward strand.
AATAGATGAGACTTTTGAAGAATTCGTTCAGATATTGAAGGAAAGAAAGACGGTGTTGAAAAATGAAGTTGAGCACGGCCAGCTAGGGAAGCTCGATACTTCTTTGGGAGACATGGAGGAGTCGAGTCGTAAGCAGATAGACCAGATTAAGAAGGCTCTGGATTTGGTTAAGAATGGTCTTAATTTTCCTCTCCAGACAGAGGCTCTGACCTCTTATAAAGCGAAGTGTCAACAGCTGGAAGAGCTTCTAAGGCGGATTGGTCCAGATGAGGAGCTGCCCAGAAGAACTGCTGAGGAAGGTGAAAGAATTAGTTTCAGGAGCCAGGTATCGGATGACCTCCAGTTGGGCCAGCTACAGTACACTCCGAAAATCTCCGCCACACGATTACACGATTCAAAATTTACACGATTCGATTGCTCTTTAAACCCACGGCCGGCCCGGCCCGCGATCTCTTTTGGTGCGGCCCGGCCCGTGATCCCTTTCAGTGAGGCCCGGCCTGCAATTTCTCTCGGTGCGGCCCAGCCCGCGCCCTCTATCAGTGAGGCCAAGCCCACGCTCTCTTTCGGTGCGGCCCGGCCCGCGTTCTCTGTCGGTGAGGCCCGGCCCGCGCTCTATTGCGGTGCTGCCCGGCCCGCGATCTCCATCGGTGCGGCCCTGTCCGAGCTCTCTATCGGTGAGGCCAAGCCCGCGACATCTTTCGGTGCGCTCCTGTCCGCGCTCTCTATCGGTGAGGCCCGGCCCGCGATCTCTTTCGGTGAGGCCCGGGCCGCGCTCTCTATCGGCGAGGCCAAGTCCGCGCTCTCTATCGGCGATGCCAAGCCCACGCTCTCTTTAGGTGAGGCCCGACCTGCGCTCTCTATCGGTGAGGCCAAGCCCATGCTCTCTTTCGGTGCGGCCCGGCCCGCGTTCTCTGTCGGTGAGGCCCGGCCCGCGATCTCCATCGGTGCGGCCCTGTCCGAGCTCTCTATCGGTGAGGCCCGGCCCGCGATCTCTTTCGGTGAGGCCCGGGCCGCGCTCTCTATCGGCGAGGCCAAGTCCGCGCTCTCTATCGGCGATGCCAAGCCCACGCTCTCTTTAGGTGAGGCCCGGCCTGCGCTCTCTATCGGTGAGGCCAAGCCCATGCTCTCTTTCGGTGCGGCCCGGCCCGCGTTCTCTGTCGGTGAGGCCCGGCCCGCGATCTCCATCGGTGCGGCCCTGTCCGAGCTCTCTATCGGCGAGGCCAAGCCCGCGACATCTTTCGGTGCGCTTCTGTCCGCGCTCTCTATCGGTGAGGCCCGGCCCGCGATCTCTTTCGGTGAGGCCCGGGCCGCGCTCTCTATCGGCGAGGCCAAGTCCGCGCTCTCTATCGGCGATGCCAAGCCCACGCTCTCTTTAGGTGAGGCCCGGCCTGCGCTCTCTATCGGTGAGGCCCGGCCCGCGGTCTCTATGTCTGAGGCTCGGCACTTGATCTCTATCGGTGAGGCCCGGCCTGCGCTCTCTATCTGTGAGGCCCGGTCCGCGCTCTCTTTCGGTGAGGCCCGGCCCGCGCTCTCTATCGGCGAGGCCAAGTCCGCGCTCTCTATCGGCGAGGCCAAGCCCACGCTCTCTTTAGGTGAGGCCCGGCCTGCGCTTTCTATCGGTGAGGCCAAGCCATCGCTCTCTTTCGGTGAGGCCCGGTCCGAGCTCTCTTTCGGTGAGACCCGGTCCGAGCTCTTTTTCGGTGAGGCCCGGTCCGCGCTCTCTATCGTTGAGGCCCGGCCGGCGCTCTCTATCGGTGAGGTCAAGCCCACGCTCTCTTCCGGTGCGGCCCGGCCCGTGATCTCTATCCGTGAGGCCCGGCCCGCGCTCTATTGTGGTGCGGCCCGGCCCGCGATCTCTATCGGTGAGGCCCGGCCCGCGTTCTCTTTCGGTGAGGCCCGGCCCGCGCTCTCTATCTGTGCGGCCCGCGGAGCATTGAAAAAATAATTATAAAACTAGCTCATAGTCATAAATGAAATGCGGCCCGCATAGTAGCGATGAAATAGCGTAAAACTTTTACACCCAACTATCTCTATTTACATATTAATTTGTTTTCATAATTTACAACAATATTGACTCGTTACGTGGTTGATGCAACCTCCTCAAATTTCCTCTCATTACATTACATTAACGATAACATCCCTCGCCGTGTTAATTTCAGTTTCTACTTTCCGCTCGCAGTAATGTTTGTAAATATACAAATGTTGTGAATCGAAAAATATGTTTGAAATGTCTTACAACCCTTTTCTTCCGCCATTGAATTTCCTCATGAATCTTAATTGTAAACTGGTTAGTCCCCTTCCCTTTACACCGCGTTCAATGAGATAGTGTACAACTACTATACACTGTCGCTCATAAAGGTGGAATTTTTTTTTTATCCCAATTTATGGAATTATTTTAAAAATATTTTAAAAATAATAGATCTAGATAATAGTATACATTCTCAGATTTTATTGAATAATAATTTGCCAATGTGTGTTTTGCGTGACTGCTAAAGCATGTGTATGCTACTATGCTTATCAACTAGGGGACCTATGCCCTTAAGTCATAAATGATAGTAATGAGGATTAATGCCCCACAAAAGGGCACTAATATAGCACATCGACACGGTTTTGATCCTGGGGCCTCACAGTTACGAGGCCATTGCTTTGTCACTGAACCATGGTTGTACGCAGCGGGGGCTAGGGTAGGGGGCAGTTTCCATAAATATTAACAAAAAAACAGAAAATGCAATAAATTTTCAATAATTTATTGCATTTTACCCCGGTCCCCAACATAAACAAATCTTCTGTGTGCCCATGCCTTGAGTCATAATGGCCTCGTAACTGTGAGGCCCCAGGATCAAAACCATGTCGACGTGCTATATTAGTGCCCTTTTGTGGGGCATTAATCCTCATTACTGTCATTTATGACTTAAGGGCATAGGTCCCCTAGTTGATAAGCATAGTAGCATACACATCCTTTAGCAGTCCCGCAAAACACACATTGACAAATTATTATTCAATAAAATCTGAGAATGTATACTATTATCTAGATCTATTTTTTAAAAATAATTTTTAAAGTAATTCCATAAATTGGGGTAAAACTAAAATATTCCACCTTTATGAGCGACAGTGTAGTTGGGATATTCTTTCTGCTGTGTCCTTGATTTTGTTTGATATAACAACCAACATGGCATCGAAAGTAAAGTTTCTGATGAAGGCAGGAACTTTAAATCAAATTGGTCTCAGAATTATTTCTTCGTAGAAGAAAAAGGTAAACCATTTTGCCTCATTGTGAATGTAATGAAGGTCAACAACATAGCAAGACATTATGACACGTTGCATGGAGCAAGTTATAGAGAGTTATAGGGTGTAGCTAGAAAACAAAGACTTGACAAATTAGTGACCGGACTGAAACTTCAGCAAGAATCATGTGTGAAGCCAATTATTCTCAAAGAAAAAGCTCTGCTCTCTAGTTTAATCGTCTACCGAAAAAAAGCAGAAAAGTGCAAGCCGTTTTCAGATGGGGAATTTGTAAAAGAGTGTACGTTGGCATGCGCTGAGGAACTATGTCTTGTTTTTGCAAAATTGCAGGTGTGTACACGTATTGCATGAGTGTGTGTGTGTGTGGGGGGGGGGGGGGCTACCTGCGGCCCGCCAAGTTATGCCAATCGTTAGCTGTGGCCCGCGAGCTTTAAAAGGTTGGCCACCACTGGACTGTAACCATTTATTTTTTACACGATTCGTCTTTTGCCAATTAAGCGAACTTTGAATCGTGTAAACGTGTAATCGTGTAAAGTTACAGGATTCCTCAATATTATTCAGGTCGAATCGTGTAATCGTGTTATCTGCAAGCCGAAAATCTCCGCAACACGATTACACGTTTCAAAAGTTACACGATTCGATTGCTCGCTGGAAACGTGTTACAACTTATTTTCAGTGATGATGGTGAGCATGTTAGGCCGTCTAGTTCAGTAGAAGCAGGAATAGCCAAGAGCTGAGAGGGGAAGGTGGATTGAACTAAAACAACGGGGACGAGGGGAGAGCAAAGCAATTAATAATCAAAGTATAATTGTTTGTGACATCTTTGCAAGTGTGACCTCCAAAACACCTCGACACCATCGACGACAAAACTTGACAAACCATGAGGATACCGTGCAAACAATGCAGGTTCAATCTGCAATTTAATGTAAACATATAAACATTTGTTTAGTCATATGTCGCCATTATTCTAAATCATTTATCATGAAATAATATCTTTCTAGATGTAATAAACTTCACCTCAGTGAAACACAATATTGCAACCCTAGTTCACTTGTTTGTATTAATTCCTATTGTTATTTGCTTAAACCAAGATAAATTGTCATACTCCTGATCTATGATAGTATGTGGGTCTTTTCACACTTGTTACAATTAAATAAACCATTACATTCCTTCATCGTATATGAACTGAATAAATTGTGACATAACCTTGACATAACAAATTAAATCATGCACTGCACCATGTTTCTAGTGCTGCATGGTAATAATTTTGTCTCCCTATTATAGAGAGCATGCACACTCATAATTATCCAACTGAGCTACAAAAATCCATAATATGCCTCTCATAATTTCATATCATTTATCTTTACTTTGATAGCTAAACAATACCTAAACGTAAATGCCATATACGCCAGATTCATTATCAAAGTACATTACACGCACTGACATGTTCATTATATAATACATACACACAAACCAATGCACTTTCACCTATACACGTGTACTCTCGGCCTTTCATTTTTAAGGCATCACAAATGTCACTTAAATCTCAAAATTTATAAAGCCGATAGGCTAGAAAGAAAAGGCTTTAACTTCAGGATAACATGCATAGTTTACTCACATCATTGGGCTTGTATCGAAATTAGACAAAAATCAATGGCATCTCCGGTTAACATAACATTTCCAAAACAGGGAAATTAGCAGCACGCCTAACAGCGCCTCCAAGCGGCCAAATCAATTCTAGCTTCTTATTTATCGCTAGTGACGTCACAGTCTTGCCTAAATCTAACAAAAAGGGCTTTCTACACACGACAGCAAGCTTTCGTAGCTTGTTATGTATGGAAATGAGTTCAAACTGGAATCGGGCTCGCTTGAGTACGAAAAAATAAGACGCGGTCCGGACCTATTGTGGGAAAAAAAATTGGCGGCCGCCGACCAATCGGCAAGATTGCTTTGAGGGAAGCATTGTTTCCCGCCTGAACAATGATGTCAAAGTGCCGTTCACTGCAAAATGTATTGTTTGCAATCAGACAATGGGGGCGTTTAGCGGGCATGAAAACTACTGTCCCTTTAAGGCCACCAATGAAAACATTGCAAATCATCTAAAAGTCCCTAATATCACATCATCCCGTACAGGGGCTTTTAGTTGGGCTGGGAGGTTGAATTATTGTTGGTCAATGATTATTATGAGAGACAATCAATGTGACACAGAGCAATAGAGAATAGAAAAGCTTTTGAAATCACTATAACACATACATTGTTATACCTAAATGTTTGATGTTTAATTGTGGAAATAACGCAACGTCTAGTTTTGAAAATGTACTTGTGATAAATAATGTGCTACGGAGTTGAAACTGCGGGAGGCCATGTGACCCCAATTCGCACATCTAATTCATGTCTAAAAAGAAAAGATAGATAGGTGATCACCGACATCGGTAACCAAAATATCTGCCTTCAAATTATTTTCAGGTCTATTTGAAAAAAAATATTGTCAATGAGAGTGGCCGATGTCCTTGAAAATCGTGTTGGTTTTAGGATAAAGGGCGTGAACGAGTAAGTCATTAGTAAGTCTATACATTTGATGGTATTTGTTGAAACTGTAGCACATATATAAATAAATATTGTAATCTCCAATCAACAGACATTCTTTGTTTTCATTGTTTATTTGAATCAGTGGTGCCTCTAAAATATCCCCCAAATCAGAGACAACATGATTGAGCGGTCTGTACCCAATAGCGAGTATAATTTGTTTATATCTAATATATATTTCGAAAAATAACATTTCAACAGTTTCATTAAAAACATCCAAATCAATTATTCTTTTATTTGTTTATATAAAAACCTACACCACCGGCACGTCTACGTTGCCTTCCTTGACAAAGAAAGGCGTAACCATCTAAATTCAAAGATTCTTTACCACTATGCCATGTTTCTGATAATGCGATAATAGAAAAAGAATGGGAAATACATGAGAGAGTACTTATACAATTTTCGAACTTTTCTTAAGAACTTATTCAACAACCGTTGTAAAAATCTTGGGGAAGTACATAATGTGTGTCATTAACGACATCATTCTGTATTTTCGAAAGGTTATCGTACACTGGATCTGTACAAATACACCCTTAACTTTCATTGCTGTTTCTAAGAATTTGCCTCTTATATACAACACAACACTGAGCAGACGACATTTCAAGCAGTATACAAAAAAAAAACAAGTTAGAAATACAAAAAGTATTTTACATTTAAAAGTTCGAGCATGAGAAAATTCCAAAAATCTTACGGCATCATTAGACGGACATTTGTAGTGAAACATGAGTCATTTAGTAGACATGGTCACCTGCAGGACATTTTCGTTTCCTGTTAATGCTTGAACAAAAGAAGTACAGCCCTCTACGTATGTTTGAAGGCAGAGGAAACTTAAAGGCCTCACAAGAAAGAATAGGTTTAATCGTTGGTCATTAGTCTAATTAGTTGTACTTTTTTAATTTAGGGTTAGGGTTAGGGTTAGGATTAATGGACCAGTTTTTTATGATGTCCGGTTTAGGGTTATATATAGATGTCCTGTTAATACAACATAGAGGGTTAATATTTATACATATATACGGTATATTTATAGTTACAAAACAGATACAAATTAGCCAACATCCCATCGAAACGTGTGTTGGTTTATATGCACTTAATTGTTGTCGGCAAATTTGCAGTCATGACGGTTTTTGTGAGACGCTGCCGAGACCGACAAGAGACTAAACAAGGTATACTACTCGGTATTGTTGGCGCTCGTGTAAGTCAAATAAAGGTTTACACTCAGATATTTATGGTTTTCTTTGAAGGTGTCGCACACTCTAACATTACATTTTCCCAAGCATTTTTGAATTTTCCCAACCGTTTTTCCATGAAAGTAAGACATAAGACAGGCTTTAAAAAATCTTTCAACACTTAAATGTCTGGAATGGTAAATATAAAGCCAATTTATTGCTTTGTGATAATCTACATTCTATTGTAATACTAAAGATAGGAGAATTAAGAAATCGAGCAGATCATTTTTTCAAAATTGTTATCATTAATAGTGGTCTGTTTTTACTAAAATGTTCAGATTATCTTTAATTGTACATCTAGCATTGAAGTCATTTACCTTAGCACCATTTTCTCTCATCTGCACAATGTTACATAGTCCCTTTAATCCATGTCATGACCAACACGTCCACAGCGCCATCTGATTTGGTAAACGCGATTGACTTGCAGAGGCAAAAAGAGTTTCTTATTATCAAACAAAGATAAGAAATACTTCTGATGACATTTTCAACCGCATGGCAAGTGAGTAAGTTGAACATTTCGTAAAATATCTAGAAGATAAATGTTTCTTTGAACAAGCTATTCCAATAAGTTTGTTGAGCTGAAAACCAGAGTACACGGCGCTTAAGCAGGGGGGGGGGGTTAACCCCCAAAACAGCCCCCCCCCCCCCCCTGCTTAAGCGCCGTGTACAAGAGGAAGACTAGGATGTGAGAGATCGGAATGGAAGAAAAAGAGATGGAGGAAAAGAAAAAGAAAGCTGATATGAGAGCGGCAACATACTTTTATTATGCGTGATACAGCATTATGATGTTCCTAACAATGCACTTCACATGCATATTTCACCAAGTTGAGTTCAATGTACATATCCCACATTGAATAACGTATTGGGTAAGCAAAACTCGAGTTAGTGACTCATATAAATAATTATGACTGTAACCAGGGAGGTGATAGAGAAGGAGTGGAAACTCTGTAATTGAATTTCGGAGGCCAGGCACCAGTTTCACATTAATTGAATTACTGGCAAAATTTCAGTGTGAATTATAAACTTTCTATGCGGATTGTATAGAGTGGTGAAGTTTGACGGCATCAACAAATGTATTTTTTAGAATTTCCCATTTGTTTCTTCGTTTTCCAAAAGAGCTTCAAAATTAATGTACAAATGTCGAATATGACCATCTGAATAAATAGATTTTCTATAGGGACTCAGTGTTATTTCGCTCTGATTCGTACTGTTCGTAATGGGAATAGTGATTCAAACAATATCAGTATGAGATACCAGTGATATCCAGTTAATATTAGTGAGAAATCCCACTACCCGAGGAATAATTTATACTACTGAATTTTCTCATTCTCATATGCTTTAATACAGGGACCACTTGGTTCCTATACACAATGGGTTAACTCGATGAGAGGGATTGGTGACAAGTGCGTGGGTGAACGGTTTGGTTAAGCGAAAGGATCACACATGCCAAGGTTAAATATAATATTTGTCTGCTGTGATTGTTGGTGGGGATTCCCACGCTCTGAGGGAAAAAGAATTGAGTCATACTCGAAAACTGGTTATTATTCAGGTTATTGCATGCTGACAGAATCATTTTCATACGCCTCCTACTGAAAGCACAGTCACCATTAGAGCTACTGTTTCATGTAAGTGATAACGAAGAAGCGTAAAGTAACTTTAAAATATTGAACCGAGTAGGCCCTAATAATCATTGTAATGCATTATGTTTCATATTTTTAGTGCAATACGAATAAGTATTTACACACATATTTGACACTTTTGAGAGAGTAGGCAATTCAATTCACCGATTTGTCTTTTTTTCACAGGTCGTGTGATTGAGTTGTCATCGATGGCTACTTCCTTGACGCAGGCTGTCCATAAGAACCTAGAGTGTCCTGTCTGCCTGAGCTTCTTCAAGGACCCCAGGATCCTGAACTGCTCCCATACCTTCTGCAAGGATTGTCTTGAGTCTCTCCTGGAGTCTCATAGGAAGAAAGACGTCATGTTGTGTCCTACGTGCAGGGGGGAGACTTCGGTTCCTGGTGGAGACGTGGGTAGACTGCAATCGAACATAACAGTCAGATCACTTGTTGAGGATGTGAAAAACCAGGCCAAAGTCTGTCCCAGAGGTAATCAAGAAGACAAATCATTGGAAAGAAAATGGAGCAAATGTAAAAAACATCCAAACTACGATGAGGAATGTTTTTGTCGCAACTGTAACAAGTATGTCTGCTGCAAGTGTGCAATATCAGAGCATGTAAATAATGCTCACACTATCCTGGAAGCAGGCGCACATGAAACTGAGCAAAAGAATAACGTCGATAAACTTGCATCTAGAGCGGATGCAAAGATCCGAGACGTTGACAAGTATGTTTCTTCAATTGTAGACCAGCGTCAAAAGGGGTATAACTTACAGGAACAACGCAAGGATGAAATAGATGAGACTTTTGAGGAATTCGTTCAGATATTGAAGGAAAGAAAGACGGTGTTGAAAAATGAAGTTGAGCACGGCCGGCTAGGGAATATCAATACTTTTTTGGGAGACATGGAGAAGTCGGGTCGTGAGCAGACAAAACAGATTAAGAAAGTTCTGGACTTAGTTAAGAATAGTCTTAATTTTCCTCTCCAGACAGAGGGTCTGACTTCACATAAAGCAAAGTGTCAACAGCTGGAAGAGCTTCTAAGACATTTTGGTCCAGATCAGGGGCTGCCCGGAAGAACTGCTGAGGAAGGTGAAAGAATTAGCTTCACGAGTCAGAGATCGGATGAACTCCAGCTGGGCCAGCTACAGTACACGCAGAAAATCTCCGCAATACGATTAGACGATTCACAATTACCTCCACGGAGGGGGCGGCGCGTCGCCCCCTCCGCGGAGGTATTACCGCAGGGACTATCGTGGACATAGTGGACTGCTACGTGTCACGTCCTTTTAAGGCACTGTGATGTCCTTTTAAGGCACTGCCAGTGCCTTAAAAGGACGTCACACGTAGCAGTTCACTATGTCGACGTGCAAATCATCTCAAACTCCCTAATACCACATCACCCCGGACAGGGGCTTTGAGTTGGGTAGGGAGGTTTAATTTTTGTAAGTCAATGATTATAATGTGAGACAATCAATGTGACACATAGAAATAGAGTATGGAAAAGCTTTTGAAATCACTATAATACATAAATTGTTATGCTTAAATGTTTGATGTTTGATGTTTGTGGAAATAATGCAACGTCTAGTTTTGATAATTTAATCGTAATAAATATGTGATATGGAGTTCAAACTGCGGGAGGCAACGTTACCCCGATTCACACATCTAATGCATGTATAAAGAGAAAAGATAGATCGGTAACCAAAATATCTGCATTCAAATTATTTTTAGGTCTATTTGAAAAAGAAAAAAAAAATCAATGGGAAATGACCAATGTCCTTGAAATCGTGTTGGTTTTAGGATAAAGGGCTTGAACGAGTAAGTCATTAGTAAGTCTATAAATTTGTTGGTATTTGTTGGAACTGTAGCACATAATAAATCAATATTGTAATCTCCAATCAACAGACATTCTTTGTTTTCATTTGTTATTTGTAGCAGTGGTGCCTCTAACATATCCACAAAATCAGAGACAACGTGATTGAGCGGTCTGTGCCCATTAGCGAGGATAATTTGTTTATATTTACTATAAATTTCGAAAAAATAACAATTTCAACAGTTTAATTAAAAACATCCAAATTAGTTATTCTTTAAAATTTAATTGTATTTGTTTGTATAGACACCTACACCACATCATTTCCTTCCTCAACCAAGAAAGGCGTAACCATCTAAATTCAAAAATACTTTACCACTAAGCCATGTTTCTGATAATACGGTAATAGAAAATGGGAAATAGATGAGAGGGTACATATATTATTCGAAGTTCTCTTAAGACTTCTGCAATTGAGATGAAGTATGGACAGAGAATTGCTAAAGTTACGAATGTTATTAACAACAACCGTTGTCAAAATCTTGGGGAAGTAAATAATGTGTGTCATTAACAAAATCATTCTGTATTTCCGAAAGGTTATCGTACACTGGATCTGTACAAAAACACCCTTGACTTTCATTGCTGTTTCTAAGAATTTGCCTCTTACATACAACACAACACTGAGCAGACGACATTACAAGCAATATACAACAAAAAAAAAGTTAGAAATACAAAAAGTATTTTACATTTAAAAGTTCGAGCATGAGAAAATTCCAAAAATCTTACGGCATCATTAGACGGACATTTGTAGTGAAACATGAGTCATTTAGTAGACATGGGGCGCGTTCATGCTTGATTTTGAAGGTAGAATGAGCGATCTGAAACGCTCATCGTAAACGCTCATCGTGATCGCAGTTCCACGGTGTACTGTTCATGCTTACTTCTCTGGCTCATCCAGGCAAATCTCCTTGTGTGGCCTTGTGTGACCTTCACTGTGCATGCTACGTAGACCCACTAGAGGTCAGTGCGTTGACCCCATTTAAACGCGTTTACAAATTGTAAACGCATCTTTTTGTGAGTTTACGATCGGCGTTCGTGATCGCCGTTTTTCGGTGATTCTACAAAAGTAAGCTAAGACGCAACCGTGTTTTAAACTAAACGCGTAACAGATGCCTGATTCTGGCCAGAAAAAGTGAAGCATGAACACGCCCATGGTCAATTGCAGGACATTTTAGTTTCCTGTTAATGCTTGAACAAAAGAAGTACAGCCCTCTACGTATGTTTGAAGGCAGAGAAAACTTAAAGGCCTCACTAGAAAGAATAGGTTTAATCATTAGTCTAATTAGATGTACTTTTTTGAATTTAGGGTTAGCGTTAGGATTAAAAGACCAGTTTTTGTTATGATGTCCGGTTTAGGGTTATATATAGGTATCCTAACATGGAGGGTTAATATTTATACATATATATATATATATATATATATATTTATAGTTACAAAACAGATACAAATTAGCCAACATCCCATTAAAACGTGTGTTGGTTTATATGCACTTTATTGGATGTCGGCAAATTTGCAGTCATGACGGTTTTTGTGAGACGCTGCCGAGACCGACAAGAGACCAAACAAGGTATACTACTCGGTATTGTTGGCGATCGTGTAAGTCAAAAAAAGGTTGACACTCAGATATTTATGGTTTTCTTTGAAGGCGTCACTGTGCGACACCCTCTATCAGTAAATTTTCCCAACCATTTTTGAATTTTCCCAACCGTTTTCCATGAAAGTAAGACATAAGACAGGCTTTCAAAAATCTGTAAACACTTAAATGTCTGGAATGGTATATAGAGCAAATTTATTGCTTTCCGATAATTTACATTCTATTGTAATAATATAGTTAGGAGAATTAAGAAATCGAGCAGATAATTTTTTCCCCAATTTATGATCATTAATAATGGTCTGTTTTTACTCAAACTTTCAGATTATCTTTAATTGTACATCTAGCATTGAAGTCATTTACCTTAGCACCATTTTCTCTCATCTACACAATGTTACATAGTCCCTCTAATCCCTGTCATGACCAACACGTCCACAGCGCCATCTGAGTTGGTAAAGACGTTTGACTTGCAGAGGCAAAAGAAGTTTCTTATTATCAAACAAAGATAAGAAATACTTCTGATGACATTTTCAACCGCATGGCAAGTGAGTAAGTTATAAATTTCGTAAAATATCTAGAAGATAAATGTTTTTTTGAATAAGCTATTCCAATGAATTTGTTGAGCTCAAAACCTGAGTATTCAATTAAAATTTAAAATTTAAAAAATAAAAAACTCGAGGGGGGGGGTTAACCCCCAAAACAGCCCCCCCCCCCCCCCCTGCTTTCGCGCCGTGTACAACAGGAAGACTAGGATGTGAGAGATCGGAATGGAAGAAAAAGAGATGGAGGAAAAGAAAAAGAAAGCTGATATGAGAGCGGCAACATAATTTTATTATGCGTGATACAGCATTATGATGTTCCTAACAGTGCACTTAGATATTTCACCAAGTTGAGTGCAATGTACATATCCCACATTGAATAACGTATTGGGTAAGCAAAACTCAAGTATGGCATAAGTGACTGATACAAATAATTATGAATGTAACCAGGGAGGTGATAGAGAAGGAGTGGAAAACTCTTGTAATTTATTCAAACGCATGCGTGAGCTCTAAAGCGTAACAATGGGATGCGTTCCACTTGGCTTTGAAGTTCCCTGTTCCGAGCCGCTCTTCCACTATGGGGAATTTCGGAGACCAGGCACTAGTTTCACATTTTATTGAATTACCAGCAAAATTTCAGTGTGAATAATAAACTTTATATTGGGATTGCATTGGGAATAGTGCATCAAATAATTTTTCAAATTTGGTACTCCGCCCTTCCTTTAATCTGTGTGTCAGAGTTGGTAAAAGAAAAATTAGATCCTGACAAAAAACTCAATATTTTAGGATAATCCGATTATTTTCGTATGTATTAGTGTCTCGTCATTTAATCCACGATTTACAATCTTCGATACATTTAAGTTTGCTAATGCGTGCTTTCGCATGCTTTTTGTATTTCTTGCCGTTTGAAAAAAAGTATGAAATTACGAAAGTTTGTGTTCGCTTGTTCAACTTATTACACATTAAACAATTGATGAGAAATCATTAAAAAGGACAGCGAACATTTGCTGAGATACCATTTTCTGATGTAGGAATTTTAAATCCTGATATTTAATGCCCCATTTATCTCCCCGTTGGTCAACAGTTGCAGATTAGCGCAAAACTTTTCAGCGGCTTGGATCATGGGGTCAAAGGAGAGCGGCTCCACTCCTTCTCTATCACCTCCCTGCTGTAACTAAAATATACCAGTATGAGATACTACCAGTGATATCTATTAAATATTAGTGAGAATTCCCACTACCTAAAGAATAAATTATGCTCATTAAACCCTTTGACTACTCAATTATCTCATTCCCATAGGTAATAATACAGGTACCACCTGCTTCCTGTACACAATGGGTTAACTATTTATAATATCAGAGGGATTGGTGACAGGTGCGTTGGTGAACGATTCGGCTAAGCGAAAGGATCACACGTACCGAGGTTAAACATAAAACTTTCTATTGTGAGTGTTGGTGGAAATTCCCACGCTCTAAGGGAAAAAGAATTGAGTCATACTCGAAAACTGGTTATTATTTGGGTTAGTGCATGCTTAAGAATCATTTTCATACGCCTCCTACTGAAAGCACAGTCGTTATTCAGAGCTACTTCGTAAAACGTAAGTGCTAACGAAGAAGCGTAAAGTAATTTCAAAATATCGAACCGGGTAGGCCATAATAATCTTGTTATGCATTATGTTGCACATTGTGAGTGAAATACTAACCAGCTAAGTATTTACACAAATATTTGACACTTTTGAGAGAGTTCGCAATTCAATTCACCGATGTGTCTTTTTTTCACAGGTCGTGTGCTAAAGTTGTCGATGATGGCTACTTCCTTGAAGCAGGCTGTCCATAAGAACCTCGAGTGTCCTGTCTGCCTGAGCTTCTTCAAGGAACCCAAGAACCTGGCCTGCTCCCATACCTTCTGCAAGGGTTGTCTTGAGACTCTGCTGGAGTCTCATGGGAACAAGGACGTTCTGTTGTGTCCTACATGCAGGATGGAGACTTCGGTTCCTGGTGGAGACGTGGGTAGACTGCAATCAAACATAACAGTCAGATCACTTGTTGAGGATGTGAAAACCCAGGCCAAAGTCTGTTCCAGAGGTAATCAAGAAGACCAATCATTGGAAAAAAAATGGAGCAAATGTAAAAAACATCCAAACTACGACGAGGAATGTTTTTGTCTCAACTGTAACAAGTATGTCTGCTGCAAGTGTGCAATATTAGAGCATGTGAATTATGCTCACACTATTCTGGAAGCAGGCGCACATGAAACTGAGCAAAAGAATAATGTCGATAAACTTGCATCTAAAGCGGATGCAAAGATACGAGACGTTGACAAGTATGTTTCTTCAGTTGTAGACCAGCGTCAAAAGGTGCATAACTTACAGGAACAACGCAAGGATGAAATAGATGAGACCTTTGAGGAATTCGTTCAGATATTGAAGCAAAGAAAGACAGTTTTGAAAAATGAAGTTGAGCACGGCCAGCTAGGGAAACTCAAGACTTCATTGGGAGACATGGAGGAGTCGAGTCGTAAGCAGATAGACCAGATTAAGAAAGCTCTAGATTTGGTTAAGAATGGTCTTCATTTTCCTCTCCAGACAAAGGCTCTGACCTCGCATAAAGCGAAGTGTCAACAGCTGGAAGAGCTTCTAAGCCGGATTGGTCCAGATACGGAGTTGCCCAGAAGAACTGCTGAGGAAGGTGAAAGAATTAGCTTCACGAGCCAGGGATCGGATGAATTCAAGTTGGGCCAGCTACAGTACACGCCGACGATTTCCGCAACACGATTACACGATTCGATTGCTTGCCAATCAGTGGCCGGCCAGGCCCGCAAGCTCTTTGGACTGGCCACTGCCGTGCCGCCCTGTGAGCTCTTTAGACAAGGGCCTGGCCCAGACAGCGAGCTCTTTAGACCCGCAGCCGGGCCAGCCCATCATCTCTTTGATTCGGCCCAGCCCGCGAGCTCTTTTGGTGGTGCGGCCCAGCCCACGAGCTATTATCCTGGTGCGGCTAAGCCCACGAGCTCTTTTGGTGGTGCAGCCCAGCCCACGAGCTCTTTTGGTGGTGCGGCCCAGCCCACGAGCTCTTTTGGTGGTGCGGCCCAGCCCACGGAATATTTTGGTGGTGCGATCCTGCCTGTGGTCTCTTCGAGTGAATGGGTTCCCTATGTTAGAAACACTTCGCTGCACCGAGAGTCTTTTCCCCCCTATCGTAATACCCTTAAAGATAAACTTGAGTTCTGGTAAAAAAAAGAAAATTAATTCTCACAGAATCTAACGAAACTTACACTGAATGTTCAAGATTACAAATAAATGTCATGTGCCAAACAATTTTGGAAGAAAATGTATACTGGCTGAGTGATGAGCATAGAAAGATAAGGCAATCAGGGTAGTACTAGCCCCGACACCATATGTGTTGTCCCATATACATCTTTCTGTGTAAGTGATTGTTACTTTACCAAGACTCTGCCAAATTTATGATGATTTTGATGACTCCAGAACCTTGCATTACACACCATTACTTACATGCTATATGATCAACTCTTCTGATCCATTCCACACCTTTTCTTTCACAATGCAATCGCATTACCATAACTCAAGTTTATCTTTAATCCCCCACCCGGACCGCACAGCTCGTAAATCTCACTCCCGAAACTGAGTGACATAGGGCTCGCGAAATGCATTGTTGGAAATACACATCGGCTGCTATCAACAAAAATAGCGGCGTACAATATTTGGTTGGCGACGATTTAGACTTCATGACTGATTTTGAGGAAGATTTGATTCTTGAGCCTGGTGTATGGGAAGTTGGAGACCAATACAATTTATGCACGTGTGAAATTCCATCAACGGAAAATCTTATTCGTAAATGGTTTCATCGTGAATGCGATATGCGTATAGGCCACTCCAGCAAAGCATAGATAGTTGATACTAATGCGTATTGACTACTAGCACTGTTGCCACGCAACATTATGGGTCTTAAATGCAAAACGCACTTTCTTTCGTTCTCTCGCGACACAGTTTCAAATCACACTGACCAGTTCAAATGTGCTATGTAGACAGTATTTACTTCACGCATCCAATGTACCAATGTACCAACAAGTGTGCGCAGTCAACGTGCCATGTTGTGTCACTACCATATAATGTGTGTGAACGTGTGTGTGGTTTAACTGAAATAACAAAACAAGTAATATATATATGATAAATGATGTATATACACATATATGTGATACATAACAATTAAGTTACCTATTCTTAGCAAGACAACTTCGAACTAAATGTAGTAAACAACCGTAGTCTGCTACTGAGGCATTAATGAACAAAGTTCAATTAACTATTATGTAATGTTGATATATCTGTATTATATCTTCTTAACTCCAATGTTCGTATTATTCCTTTGTATTAAGGAAATATAGAAATGATGAGTATGAATCTAACTCGTGAAAATGCATAATTATATGTTTACTAAATTACTTTACAAAGATGTTATAAATATAAGAAACATACTCAAATGATTGTACATGTACAGTGTACTACAACTGTATGAACTTCAAACCAAGTATTTGGTTAACACTTCAAAAAGACTAAAATGTCACTACAAAAAGTATGATACATTAGAAGAGAAATATATTAAATGAACTTACCAACGTTTAAGAACCCTATTAACAACAGCTAAATCAGGATACTGATCTTAGGGAAGTTTATCAAAGATCAGAAATTTATTGTTTGGTTACAACTCGAGTTTGACTCAGAATGTGGAGTGTCTGTACATTAATGCCTGAAGTTACTTCATTTTCATTGGTAACAGTTTTCTCAATGAGATAGAGATATTAAAAATGTAATGATATGTCTAGTGAACCATTTATTCAGAGTTAAAGTGAAACTCGTACCATTGTTTGAAAAAGATGCAATTTAATGTCAAAACTTACAAGAGTTCTGTAATATTTTACGTACGGTTTGATATCATTCAGTAAATACGGCCATGTGTTTGCCGTTACACAGTGCATAGTAAAAATGCACGTGCAGAGGTTGTTTACATATTAGTCTTAACATTTAGACTCTTATTAGATAATAGTGTTTTATCGAAGAAAAACCTAAATAGTAATCCCATACTAGATAATATATATCTTGTATTGATTTTAGGTCTGCAGTCAGGGACCTGAGTAAGGGAGTGACCGGAGACAATGGTCACTGAGGTGTTACTAGTAGCAGGAGGTCTGCAGTAAGACTGGGAGGCCTGAGATAGCTAGGTAGACATTGATGTAGAATGTTTAGCGTACTGAATAGTAACTGAGATAAAGAAATTTAATATATTCATGCAGCTATGTCCTTGTAATAAATTCATTTGTTATGACCACAGAAATGGCTGTCAAAAAAATGAAGATAATATTTGATCTGTCTATATTGTGCAGTAGATTTAAAGGTTTATAGTGTGATCACTGATTACAGATATCTTTCATAGAGTCCATTTGTAACTAATCATTCTGGTTTAAATGATAATATGAGATGTAGATCTTACTGTTATTGATCATGATTTGTTAGAAATATGTTATTTACAGTATGAGGATAACTGTGATGTCTGTTTCCAGAGAGAGACTACTAACCTGGAGAGAAATACTTGAAATACTTGATTTAAAGTAGGGGAGTGTTGATGTGGTGCACAATTGTACCCCTCTGTAAACAATTGAATAGTCCATGGCGATCATGAATATTCATGTTTTTGCCTACCTCGGCAAAATGCTTTCCTATACTAAATGAAAAAATTACGATGGGGGGGGGGGGTGTGGCTGAAACGGACATAATGAACCAGTCAGAACTGATCTATGATCATTCATGCTTGTTATCCTTCGTGTGCTTGAATTATAACCTTACAATCGAGTGGCAAATTGCGTCCAAAGTTCGACTTGTTGCACATGTGTTATATAGGCAATAGCGAGCTGGCGACCTATTTTGACCAAATCACGGTGGGTAAACTTTCAAAATCAATGGGACATGAGGGTTCCAGTGAAAGAGCTAGTGTCAACGTACGTCGGGGTGGATGTGCTTTTTGTTTGAACGAAAAAAAAATTAACGATTTTGGGGGTAAAATTCAGTAGGCTAACATGTTAGGCTGCTGGACTCTGACGATAGGTGGCGTTGTCCAATGAGACTATTCGGAGCCATATGACAGGATATTCTGTAGTGAGTGAGACAGGAATTTGTTTTGTTGTACATGTTGTGATCCAAATGAGGTGCACATATACTTTTGGATATTCATCTAACTTTGGAAAAATATAGAGACTGGAAAATGTAAGAATGAAAACTGTGACTTAAATGATGTCATGTGAAAATCATAATATGCAATGTATTCATGATGCTTTTGTTTCTTCTTGCAGGTTTTTTTTGTTCCCCTTGTTTTCAGATTCAATAAACTTGACTCACCATACTACTTGTTTGCTGCCTATTTGTATGCGTCCCCCCCCCCAAGAGACAGACTACGACAATAATGGGAGACAATCAAAGTGACACAGAGCAATAGAGTATGGAAAAGCTTTTGAAATCACTATAATACATAAATTGTTATACCTAAATGTCTGATTTTTTATGTTTGTGGAAATAACGCAACGTCTAGTTTGGATAATTTAATCGTAATAAATATGTGCTATGGAGTTGAAACTGCGGGGGGCCACGTGACCCCGATTCGCACATCTATTGCATGTCTAAAAAGAAAATATAGATTGGTGATCAACGACATCGGTAACCATAATACCGGCATTCAAATTATTTCAGGTTTTTTTGAAAAAATATTGTCAATGAGAGTGGCCGATGTCCTCGAAAATCGTGTTGGTTTTAAGATAGAGGATGTGAACGAGTAAGTCATTAAAGTCTATAAATTTGTTGGTATTTGTTGAAACTGTAGAACATAATAAATCAATATTGTTATCTCCAATCAACAGACACTCTTTGTTTTCATTTTTTATTTGTAGCAGTGGTGCCTCTAAAATATCCCCCAAATCAGAATTTGCCTCTTACATACAACACAACACTGAGCAGACGACACTACAAGCAGTATATCAAAAAACAGGTTAGAAATACAAAAAGTATTTTACATTTAAAAGTTCGAGCATGAGGAAAATCCAAAAATCATACGGCGTCATTAGACGGACATATATAGTGAACAAAAATGAGTCATTTAGTAGACTGGTCACTAGCAGGACATTTTCGTGTCATGTTTACGATTGAGAAAAAGAAGTACAGCCTTCTACGTATGTTTGCAGGCAGAGGAAACTTAAAGGCCTCACAAGAAAGAATAGGTTTAATCGTTGGTCATT
The DNA here is from genome assembly GCA_035222895.1 of Strongylocentrotus droebachiensis. NCBI lineage: Eukaryota > Metazoa > Echinodermata > Echinoidea > Camarodonta > Strongylocentrotidae > Strongylocentrotus > Strongylocentrotus droebachiensis. The sequence goes on from JAVYIG010013245.1 coordinate 29,010, forward strand.
AGTCTAATTAGTTGTACTTTTTTAATTTAGGGTTAAGGGTTAGGGTTATAATTAATGGACCATTTTTTTTTTATAGTGTCCGGTTTAGAGTTATATATAGATGTCCTGTTAATACAACATGGAGGGTTAATGTTTATACATATACATATATATATATATTTATAGTTACAAAACAGATACAAATTAGCCAACATCTCATCGAAACGTGTGTTGGTTTATATGCTCTTAATTGTCGGCAAATTTGCAGTCGTGACGGTTTTTGTGAGACGCTGCCGAGACCGACAAGAGACCAAACAAGGTATACTACTCGGTATTGTTGGCGCTCGTGTAATGCTAAGTTCACACCGACGCCGCATTGATGGCGCATTAAATCGGCGAGCAAAGCGGCGGCAAAGCGTAACAAAGCTTAATTAAAGCGTAAAGACCGTAATAGAGCGTGAGAAAGCTTTGAGCAATTCGGGACATTCGGCAAGAGCGCCAATTTTTTTTAAACTGTTTAAAAATTTGAGGCGATCTGTCACGAATTGCGTAAAGCGGGGAAAGCGTATTAAAGCTTATCAAAGCGTCACAAAGCTTATCAAAGTTTTGCTCGAAGCGTAGGAAAGCTTAACAGAGCTTGGTTCAAAGCGGTGACCCCACTTTGTACGCTCTGTCACCAATTGACACGCTTTGTTAAGATGTCTCAAGATTTGATAAGATCTGGCATCAAGACTTGACACGCTTTCCCACGCTTTCACCGAGGATCGACACGTTTTCCCACGCTTTCACCAATGATTGACACGATTTTCCACGCTTTCATCAAGGATTGACACGCTTTGTCAGGCTCTGTCACGCTTTGTTACGATTGGCAAGCTCTTTCACGCTCTCTCACGCTCTCCCACGACACACACGCTCTGTCACCATCCCTATAAATACCGCTGGGACTCGAGTTCTTCTCATTCCAATTGTCCCAGTGAAAGAAGTTCTAAATCTAGTGAACCCTAAATCTACTATAAAGTAAAATATGGGTCCCAAGAGAGGTCGAGACACAACCAGGAAGAACCAGAGAGGGGGACGCAGAGGCCATGTCGTTGAAATTCAGAGGGCTAGATCTCCAACTCCACCGCAGCCAGAAGAAGACATACTGGTGCCAGAGCAGCCACAGCCTGTCATAGAGTCTGGGGAAGATCTCCCAGAAATCCCACCAGTTCCAGCAGCCCGCAAAAAGAGTAAGAATAAGAAATATTATGCCCAGCTGACAGAGGCTCAGAAGGAAGATTTGATTGATTGGTTAAAACAGAACCCGTGCATCTACTCCAAGAGGCTAACTGAGTACAAAAACGCACCCCAAAAAGAGAAGCTATGGGAAGACAAAGCCAAAGCGATGGGTTTGGAGGTGGCAGCCCTGCAAACCTTCTACAAATCAAACAGAACCAAACTGAGCAGCCTGAAGAAGAGTGTTGGGAAGTCTGGTGATGGTACAGATGTTGTAGAGGACCTGTCTGCTACTGATCGATGGATCTGGGAAAACCTCTCCTTTCTGAAGGATCACATCGAGACAGTTGAGCACAGAAACGTCGTCAGCATCCATGGCAGAACTGGCAGGGTAGCAGGCAGGACAGCACCAACATCCACAGCTACTGGGTCAGCAGCAGCAGTACCACCTACAGCAGCCTCCAACATCCAGTCAGACTCTGGGTCAGAGTCACAGTCTACAGACCCCTCCTCTCGAAGACACTACACAGAGAGTGCTGACCTCAAACAAACTCTGATGGAGTACATTTCTGGTCCCAAGAAAGGGGGTCCCTCCCCCTTTGCCAGACATATAGACGAGGGACTCGCTGAGCTTCCCAGCGACATCAGACGCACAACACAGATGAAGTTGATGGCCGTTCTCCACGAGGGGCAGAAACAGGCTGAAGAGCACCAGGAGATGCAGCAGCAGGTGCCTAGTACACTGCAGCCTACCTTCCCACAGCAGCAGCAACAGGTCGCCCCCTTCCAGCCACACCCTCAGCCGTACCTTCCCAGCTACACCAGCAGGCATGACCCCTCCAGATTGATGTCACAGAATCACCAATGGCAGCCTCCACCATCCCAGTGGCCAACCCAGATGACAAGACAACAGACCAGTCTCTGGCGCTCCCAGGACCCTCAGTTCATGAGTTCAAAGCTCCCTGCTGTGATGCCACTCTCTCCAGGATCTCATCAAACACCTCAGGGGTCACTCTGGTGAAATTTCTGAAGGCAACAGGGTCCTCTAATCTCAGTTGTGTGTCAAGGAGGCTAGTGTACTGGCCTAACTGCTGTCTTCTTTCTTCAGTGAGCCATGGCCTGGTCCAGCAGCTCCTGATGAATGGTTTTCTCCCTCCTGCTGGTAGTTCAACCTCCTCTTGTCTTTGCTGTTCTTCCTCTCTCTCCTCCGCCTCGAGGGCTAGGATGTAGTTAAAGAGCAGGGAGACAAAGGTCATGTCTACTTCATAAGATGGTTCATACTCTGGTACATCTTGAACTTCCATCTTGTTCTTCTGCCAAAGATGCAATGATTTCGTGTATCTGCTGCATCTTTATATATGCTCTGGATCAGAGGCGGGATGCAATCAGAATCTCGAAATTTTTCATTGCGCAACAGAGCTTAACAGAGCCTATCAATGCACAAGAGAGCTTGATAATCGTATCAGAGCGTTATTTAAAGCGTGATAAGCGCATCAAAGCTTATCAAAGAGTATTAAAGCATATCAAAGCGTGATTAAAAGCAAATCCTGATCAATCGGCATCAAAGCGTGAGAAGCCGTAGCGATTCGGGAAATAATTTGTCGCCCAAAGCGGGAACAAACTTCGTATCAGAGCGTTTCAGAGCTTATCAGAGCATAACATATCTGAGGAGATCGTGAGATTTTTTGAAAAGTAAACAAAAATGACGCCGAATTGATCGCCGATTTAAAGCGCGACATGCGGCGTCGGTGTGAACTAGGCATTAGTCAAAAAAAGGTTAACACTTGATGGTTTTCTTTTAAGGCGTCACTGTGCGACACCCTTTAACAGTAAATTCTCCCAACCATTTTTGAATTTTCCCAACCGTTTTTCCATGAAAGTAAGACATAAGACAGGCTTTAAAAAATCTTTCAACACTTAAATGTCTGGAATGGTAAATATAGAGCCAATTTATTGCTTTGTGATAATTTACATTCTATTGTAATACTATAGATAGGAGAATTAAGAAATCGAGCAGATCATTTTTTCAAAATTGTTATTATTAATAGTGGTCTGTTTTTACTAAAATTTTCAGATTATCTTTAATTGTACTTTTAGCATTGAAGTCATTACCTTTGCACCATTTTCTCTCATCTGCACAATGTTTCATAGTCCCTTTAATCCATGTCATGACCAACACGTCCACAGCGCCATCTGAGTTGGTAAACGCGTTTGACTTGAAGAGGCAAAAGGAATTTCTTTTTATCAAACAAAGATAAGAAATACTTCTGATGACATTTTCAACCGCATGGCAAGTGAGTAAGTTGAAAATTTCGTTAAATATCTAGAAGATAAATGTTTCTTTGAATAAGCTTTTCCAATGAATTTGTTGAGCTCAAAACCTGAGTATTTATTTAAAATTTTTTTTTTTTTTTTTAAATCGAGGGGGGGGGGGAGGGTTAACCCCCAAAACAGCCCCCCCCCCCCCCCCCCCCCCTGCTTACGCGCCGTGTACAAAAGGAAGACTCGGGTGTGAGAGATCGGAATGGAAGAAAAAGAGATGAAGGTAAAGAAAAAGAAAGCTGAGATGGGAGCGGCAACATAATTTTATTATGCGTGATACTGCATTATGATGTTCCTAACAATGCACTTAGGGATTTCACCAAGTTGAGAGCAATGTACACATCCCACATTGAATAACGTATTATGTACGCAAAACTCGAGTTAGTGACTCATATAAATAATTACGACCGTAACCAGGGAGGTGATAGAGAAGGAGTGGAAACTCTGTAATTGAATTTCGGAGACCAGGCACCAGTTTCACATTAATTGAATTACTGGCAAAATTTCAGTGTGAATTAAAAACTTTCTATGCGGATTGTATAGAGTGGTGAAGTTTGACGTCATCAACAAATGTATTTTTAGAATTTCTCATTTTTTTCTTCGTTTTCCAAAAGAGCATCAAAATTAATGTACAAATGTCAAATATGACCATCTGAATAAATAGATTTCCTATAGGGTCTCAGTGTTATTTCGCTCTGATTCGTACTGTTCGTAATGGGAATAGTGAATCAAACAATATCAGTATGAGATACCAGTGATATCCAGTAAATATTAGTGAGAAATCCCACTACCTGAGGAATAATTTATAGTACTGAATTTTCTCATTCTCATATGCTTTAATACAGGGACCACTTGGTTCCTATACACAATGGGTTAACTCGATGAGAGGGATTGGTGACAAGTGCGTGGGTGAACGGTTTGGTTAAGCGAAAAGGATCACACATGCCAAGGTTAAATATAATATTTGTCTGTTGTGATTGTTGGTAGGGATTCCCACGCTCTAGGGGAAATATAATTGGGTGATACTCGTTGAACTGGTTATTATTTGGGTTATTGCATGCTGACCGAATCATTTCCATACGCTTCCAACTGAAAGCACAGTCGCCATTAGAGCTTCTGTTTCATGTAGGTGCTAACGAAGAAGCGTAAAGTAACTTTAAAATATTGAACCGAGTAGGCCCTAATAATCATTGTAATGCATTATGTTTCACATTTTTAGTGCAATACTAATAATTATTTACACACATATTTGACACTTTTGAGAGAGAAGGCAATTCAATTCACCGATTTTTTTTTTTCACAGGTCGTGTGATTGAGTTGTCAACGATGGCTACTTCCTTGACGCAGGCTGTCCATAAGAACCTAGAGTGTCCTGTCTGCCTGAGCTTCTTCAAGGACCCCAGGATCCTGAACTGCTCCCATACCTTCTGCAAGGGTTGTCTTGAGACTACTCTCCTGGAGTCTCGTCGGAACACAGACGTTCTGTTGTGTCCTATGTGCAGAGGGGAAACTTCGGTTCCTGGTGGAGACGTGGGTAGACTGCAATCAAACATAACAGTCAGATCACTTGTTGAGGATGTGAAAACCCAGGCCAAAGTCTGTTCCAGAGGTAATCAAGAAGACAAATCATTGGAAAGAAAATGGAGCAAATGTAAAAAACATCCAAACTACGACGAGGAATGTTTTTGTCTCAATTGTATCAAGTATGTCTGCTGCAAGTGTGCAATATCAGAGCATGTAAAGAATGCTCACACGGTCCTGGAAGCAGGCGCACATGAAACTGAGCAAAAGAATAACGTCGATAAACTTGCATCTAAAGCGGATGCAAAGATACGAGACGTTGACAAGTATGTTTCTTCAGTTGTAGACCAGCGTCAAAAGGTGCATAACTTACAGGAACAACGCAAGTATGAAATAGATGAGACTTTTGAGGAATTCGTTCAGATATTGAAGGAAAGAAAGACGATGTTGAAAAATGAAGTTGAGCACGGCCAGCTAGGGAAACTCAAGACTTCATTAGGAGATATGGAGGAGTCGGGTCGTAAGCAGACAAAACAGATTAAGAAAGTTCTAGACTTAGTTAAGAATAGTCTTAATTTTCCTCTCCAGACAGAGGCTCTGACTTCACATAAAGCGAAGTGTCAACAGCTGCAAGAGCTTCTAAGACAGATTGGTCCAGATAAGGAGCTGCCCGGAAGAACTGCTGAGGAAGGTGAACGAATTAGCTTCACGAGTCAGAGATCGGATGAACTCCAGCTGGGCCAGCTACAGTACACGCAGAAAATCTCCGAAAGACGATTAGACGATTCACAATTACCTCCACTGAGGGGGCGTCGCGTCGCCCCCTCCGCGGAGGTATTACCGCAGGTAATACCGGAGGGAATAGCGAGGCGGCGGACATACCTCTCGTCGCGGACCGGAAAGGTCGGAGTAATGAAAGATTAATTATAAAAATAGCGCATACTCTTTGTAAGACGGGCCCCAGCTCATTCATTACTATAAAGATCGTTATACTATGTTTTTGATTTCGTCATTATCCATATGAGAGGGCGAGGGGCGTCATCTTTTTTCCCACGAGAGTTCCGGACTTTGGCTGATACGTATAATGATAAGTATAATTGTTTGTGACATCTATGCAAGCTTTCTTAGCTTGTTATGTATGGAAATCAGTTCAAACTGGAATCTGGCTCGCTTGAGTACGAACAAACAAGACGCGGTCCGGACCTCTTGTGGGAAAAAAATGGCGGCCGCAGACCAATCGGCAATATTGCTTTAAGGGAAGCATTGTTTCCCGCTTAAACAATAATGTCAAAGTGCCATTCACTGCAAATTGTATTGCTTGCAATCAGACAATGAGGGCGTTTAGCGTGCATGGAAACTATTGTCCCTTTAATGACACCAATGAAAACATTAGGGTCTTTTAGATTTGCACGTCGACATAGAGGACTGCTACGTGCAAATCATCTAAAAGTCCCTAATACCACATCATCCCGGACAGGGGCTTTGAGTTGGGCAGGGAGGTTGAATTATTGTTAGTTAATTATTATAATGTGAGACAATAATGTGACACAGAGGTATATAGTATGGAAAAGCTTTTGAATTCACTATAATACATAAATTGTTATGCCTAAATTTTTTATGTTTGATGTTTGTGGAAATAATGCAATGTCTAGTTTTGATAAGTTAATCGTAATAAATATGTGATAGGGAGTTCAAACTGCGGGAGGCAACGTTACCCCGATTCGCACATCTAATGCATGTCTAAAGAGAAAAGATAAATAAGTGATCATCCGACATCGGTAACCATAATACTTGCATTCACACTTTTTTTCAGGTCTATTTGAAAAATTATTGTCAATGAGAGTGGCCGATGTTCTTGAAATCGTGTTGGTTTTAGGATATTAGGGCGTGAACGAATAAGTCATTAGTACGTCTATAAATTTGATAGTATTTGTTGAAACTTTAGTACATAATAAATCAATATTGTAATCTCCAATCAACAGACACGCTTTGTTTTCGTTTGTTATTTGTAGTAGTGGTGCCTTTAATAACATGTCACCAGATTTAGACAACTTGACTGGGCGGTCTGTACCCATTAGCGAGGATAATTTGTACTATATATTTCGATTTTTTTTTCTTCAACAGTTTTATTAAAAACATCCAAATAAGTTATTCCTTTAAATTTAATTGTATTTGTTTATCTAGAAACCTACACCACCGGCACGTCTACGTTGCCTTCCTCGACCAGGAAAGGCGTAACCATCTAAATTCAAAGATTCTTTACCACTATGCCATGTTTCTGATAATGCGCTAAAAAAGAAATAGAATGGGAAAAAGATGAAAGAGTACATATACAATTTTCGAACTTTTCTTAAGACTTCTGCAATTGAAATGAAGTATAGACAGAAAATTGCTAAAGTTATGAATGTTATTATAAACAACAACCGTTGTCAAAAAGGAAGTACATAATTTGTGTCATTAAGGAAATCTTCATTCGGTATTTCCGAAAGTTTATCGTACACTGGATCTTTACAAATACACCCTTGACTTTAATTGCTGTTTCTAAGAATTTGCCTCTTACATACAACACGACACTGATCAGACGACATTACAAGCAGTATAAAAAAAAAAGTTAGAATTACAAAAAGTATTTTATATTTAAAAGTTCGAGCAATAGACAAATATTACGGCGTCATTAGACGGACATATGTAGTGAAAAAAATGAGTCATTAAAGATAAAGGTGAGTTCTGGTTATCCGATTGCATTGTGAAAGAAAAGTCGTGGAATGGATAAGAAAAAGTTGATCATGTAGATGTAAGTATTGGTGTGTACTGCAAAGTCATCAAAATCATATTAAACTTGGCCCAGTCTGGGTAAGGTAACAAGCACTGTACACCGAAAGATACACAAATGGTGTCGGAGCTACTAACCTTGATTTCCTAATCATCTATGCTCATTACTCAGCCAGTATAAAAATATTGACTGCTCATGAGGATGATGGTGGGAACTACCACTCCCTCGGTGGTGTTAACACCGGCCCTTCTATCACCCCTCGGCTTCGCCTCGGGGGGTGATAGAAGGGCCGATGTGAACACCACCTTGGGAGTGATAGTTCCCACCATCATCCGATTACAGAGCAGTCCATATTTGTTTTATATACCTCATCCTTTTTATTGATTCATGATTAGGTCTAGCTGTAGGTCTAGATCTAGCTCTAAAAAACTGGAAACGAGATCAAGAGGAATTTACTCACCAGAATATGAAAAGTCCAAGGCAAGAGTATTGAATTCCTACGCGCTGCGCGTAACCGTGCGATTGCGGTAGCCTAGCAACTCAAAAAATTGGTGTGCGCAAAAGTCGAGGAGGGGTTAGGAGTCCTATCCCAGGGTTTGATAGTAGCTATCAAACCCTCTGACGCAATGATACTTGATAGATCGAAATGCTCCTTGTCATGTGATATAGTTTTGACCAATCAGTGAATGACAATTTATGTATAAGGTATATAATATACATTTTCTACCGAAATTGTTTGGCAGATGACATTTATTTGTAATCTTTCATATTCAGTGTAAGTTTCGTTTGATTCTTTAAGATTTTTTTTTTTTAAACCAGAACTCACCTTTATCTTTAAGTAGAAATGGTCATTAGCAGGACATTTCCGTATCATGTTAACGATTGAACAAAAGTACAGCCCTCTATGTATGTTTGCAGGCAGAGGAAACTTAGGCCCTTACAACTTCTTTCGTGAGTGTCACAAGAAAGAATAGGTTTAATCATTAGTCATTGGTCTAATTAGTTAGGCCTATATTTATTTGAATTTAGGGTTAGGGTTAGGGTTAATAGACCAGTTTTTATGATGTCCGATTATTGTACCATTTAGGGTCATATACCGCGCGTCCCCCAAAAAACTATACACTTTTGAAATGGCTGCCGAATAAACAAATATATAATTCTGGGGAAAAAGTTTTATATCTATGGAAAGCTAGTAAACTCAACTTTCATATGATACCAAAAATTCCGAAAATAATTCAAGCTCGGGTGAGCACCGCTCACTTTTGTAAAGGGTATGCAAATTAGGTTGCGCAGGAATTGGCCTTCCAATTTGTGAGAGGTAAATCCTTTAGAGCTTACAAAATTGAGGGTGATATGATACATTCATGATTTGCTGAGTAAATTTCATGGTTTATGAAACCAAACTTGTATGTATGAGTGAACAGGAATTGCATTTGTTATTGTAGCATTGTAACTTTCCCTGGTAGACTCAGTGGTGTGTTCATTGGAGTCAGGATAGGATGATGGTACATGTTGTAATTTCCGCGTTACAAACTGTTAGGTTTTTACATCTAGTGGTTCCAAAGTGGGTCATATCATAAATACAGAAAATATGTTTTGAATTTATATGGAATGGGAAAGATCGAGTTAAGAGATTAATATTGTATCAAGGTTATAATAAAGGAGGGTTACGAATGACTAATTTGTACTCGTTTGTAAAAAGCCAATGGGTAATGTGGGTGAAAAGACTATTGTACGGAGACAAATCTATGAGATGGAAGCTTTACTTTGCTTTCTGCTTCAAGATGGTAGGGGGTTGATTATTTTTTTGGTGTAAATATGATTCCACGTTATTAAGTTTCAAAGTACCATGTTCTATTTAGGAATGATAAACGCAAGGGTAGATTTAGGAGGTTGTAAGAATTTTGAAGAAAAGAATAATCCTATTATTTTTAATAATAACAATTTCTTATTGAAAAAGAAAATGATTTTTGATGAGGCTTTTTATGCCAAAAGGGTGGGAAGCGGCGCGTCACGTTGACTTGAACGCGACCATTTGTCCAATGCCCCTCCCCCCCGGTTTGGCCGAAAGGGTGTGTTGTTGACTGGACCGCGACCATTTGTTCAAAGCCACCCCCACCCCCCCCCCCCCTCCCGGTTTGGTCGAAAGGGTGCGTTGACTAGTCTTTCACATCAGTCGTTTATAATAGAATTTAAGGAATATAAATTTAAGGTGTTTCAATTCAAATAATCAAAATAGAAACAGATTAAAAATTAAATAAAACTAGTTTGTACGTAGTCTTGCAGATCAGGCGTTTATAAGAATTAAATCAATATCAAGAAAAACAATCAAATAATTTACTTTGATTTAAAAATGTAGAGTAAAGGTGTTTACCTAGTCCTGCATATCAGTCGTTTATTTATTAAAATAAAAAAATAAAAAATGTCTATGTATGGAATTCAGAAAAGCCCCTCCCTCCCCCTCCCCCCCCGCCCATCCCGAATGGGTTCATGAAGGCAGTAGGCCTACTCCTTTATTCATTTATTTATTTGTTATTTCATTTGTAAAGACTGTTATGCATGACTAGTTGACATCAACAAATGAATTCTATACTTAGAAAGAAATGGATATTATTTTTATTTGTCATTTTTAGACATTTATTGAATTTATTAATTGATTTAATCATCCAAGCATGACCACATACCACCCCAACATTATACCAAGTGACTTGGGATAAAACGTTCTTTCATAAGATGTATAATAATTTCATGGTCATAAATGATTTTAAAAATAATTGGCAATTTTTGTTTAGGTGTAAATCTTTTTTTGTCTCACATTGGAGTTACGCCGATGGGACTAAAGTTTGAATATTTTGTCTTGTCTCTTTAAAAAAAATGAAATGATTGTGACTATACGGTTTATTCTTGATAGATAAAGTTTATATCTTCTCACAACTTTTACATTGATCCATCTCTCTGACTTTTCAGACGAATCAATAAAATTCTGAGATTAAGATAACAACTTTATCTATCAAGAATTAATCATAATTCCACAATTACTTCATTAAAAAGGAGAGATAAAATATTCCATTTTATGTGTAATCATTACACTAGTACCACTGAATTGGCAACGTTTGTGTCGGTTTGGCTGTTTTAATGAGTTATTATTTTGTGTAAATTGTAGTGGATTAGAAATAGATATTAATAATTGTATTCATTTTCTGATGTCATTTTTCAAACTTGTATACACCAAGGATGGTGGAATGCCACCTCTAAAAAGTCTGCCTTAAAATGTTTTCTGCATTTCCGAGAAATCAGGGCATCGTCTTATGAAGAGTTGCGGTTGATCCAAAGCAATCGCAAATCTTTTAATCATTCGAAAGTTTGCAGTCCCCTATCTCCCAAGTACATAGTTGCGATTGCTATCAATTGCATATAAGTTGCGATTAATATCAACTCGTTGTGAGAAGGAAGCCCAGGTGTCAGTGTTCATTCTCAGATATTCAAGCATCATCATCTTCTTCATCATCATCATCCTCATCTGCATCACCATCATCGAAATTTGTATTTTCAATTACCTATCCGTTTCTGCTTAGTAAATGTTTTAGTATATTTCATGAGTTTTGTCTGGGGCCGGCGTATTATCAAGCAATCTGCTTACAATGACAGTCCTTCTTCCGCAAATAATTTTATAATGTTTTATAATGTTTGAGGAAATTAAGTATTTATGACAGTTTATCATTTCGTTTTTGAAAATAACAATTTATATATATATATATGTATTTGCCTATTTATGATTCATTTTCAGAAAAATACTTATTGTACATTATATTATTGTTATCGAAAAAACTGTATGCTTACATGAATGCAGAAGAAAATACAATAAAAATAAAAATCAAATACAATACCCTGTGCCCAATTTGTTCAGTAAACAACTCATAAATCTTTATTTTTTCTGATCATACAACGATATGTACCGACAGGGGCGTACGCAGGGGGGGGGGGGGGGTTTGGGGGTTCAAACCCCCCCCCCCTTTGGTATTTAAAAGTATGTAAACCCCCCTTAGTCAGGGCTGTTAGGGATATTTTGGTGCAGATTCTTCTAAAAGCACCAAATTTGGCCCAGAGGTAGCTTATACCATACTATTACGATTTCTGCCGGGCGCCAAGAAGGGCGCCCTCTGTGACCGCTATATTGGGCAAATCCAAAATGGCCGCCATCTGAGTTAAAGGTCAAGCGTTGATCCGAAAAGAAAAGGGCTAATATGATAAAAATGTATATATTTATGGGGTTTTCGGGATCAGAGAATCTGATTATGATGTTATTTCATCGATTTGAGGTCTCCTTGGGGCTTTCATACTGGTCATATTGGTCAAATCCAAAATGGCCGCCATCTGAGTAACAGGTCAAGTGTAGTTATGGAAGGAAATGGGCTAGTATGTTAAAAGTTTTTCTATTTATGGGGTTTTCGGGGTCAGAGAATCTGATTATGATGTTCTTTCATCGATTTGGGTCTCCTTGCTGCTGCTATACTGGTCATATTGGTCAAATCCAAAATGGCCGCCATCTTATAGTTACAAGTCAAGTGTAGTTATGGAAGGAAATGGGCTAGTATGTTAAAAGTGTATCTATTTATGGGGTTTTCGGGGTCAGAGAATCTGATTATGATGTTCTTTCATCGATTTGGGTCTCCTTGTTGCTGCTATACTGGTCATATTGGCCAAATTCAAAATGGCCGCCATCTGATAGTTAAAGGTCAAGTGTAGTTATGGAAGGAAATGGGCTAGTATGTTAAAAGTTTATCTATTTATGGGGTTTTCGGGGTCAGAGAATCTGATTATGATGTTCTTTCATCGATTTGGGTCTCCTTGCTGCTGCTATACTGGTCATATTGGTCAAATCCAAAATGGCCGCCATCTGATAGTTACAAATCAAGTGTAGTTACGAAAGGAAATTGGCTAGTATAATAAAAGTTTAAATATTTTTAGGGTTTTTTAGAGTCAAAGAATCTGATTATCATGTTCTTTCATCGATTTGAGGTCTCCTTGGGGCTGCCATACTGGTCATATTGGTCAAATACAAAATGGCCGCCGTCTGATAGGGATAGGTCAATAGTAGTTCCAAAAGGAAAAGGGCTAGAATGATAACATCTTATGTATTTGTGGGGTTTTCGGGGTCAGAGAATGTGATTATGATGTTCTTTTATCAATTTTATGTCACCAATCCTGTCCTACATGACAGGCTACACTAATGAAGTCCATTTCCCGGTTGAAGAAGATGAGGGAAGATGCGCCAAATTCACACTTGAGTGGGTTAATGAATACAACGTATTTTGAGAGTCGTAAGAACAGTAGCTATTTGGAGGTGTTGAACATGTTTTAATATGTCCTGTCTTACTCGCGACGAGGAGGTTGTCGATGTAGACCACGGGTTACCTCGATCATCAAAAAACCGTTGAAAAGTATATATGTGCGCTATTTCATAGCCCAAAAGGCATGCGCACAAATTCAAGTAACCCAAAGGGTGTGGTGATGGCTGTTATGTGTACGTCTACTGGATCGACTGGAATTTGGTGGTACGCTCTGATGACATCGAGGTTGGAGAAAACTCTATCGCCTGCTAGAGCTGAGGTGAAATCTTGAAGATGGGGAATAGGACATTTATCGGGCACTGTATTCCTATTTAGTCCATGGTAGTCATCGCTTGGCGTTGTGGCGTGCGCCTGTAATCCAGCTACTGTGAATTGTGCCTGGACTTGGGCAAGCCAAATAGTAGGATCATTGTGCCAGAAAGGAGGAAGTTTGATTTGAACATTGGAGACAGATGAAGGGCAAGCAGAAGTTTCAGAAGTTGAAGAATGGGTGTGATCGTCATTAGGCATGATGACAGTTCAAAGATAAGACTTGAGTAGAAATATGAAGAAAAGGGAGACAAAAATTGAAATAGTTTTGATAAAGGATGTCTGCGACTCAGTAGGTTGGTCGAGTTTAGATCACGTCGGGGTCACCAGTGAAACGATGCTCTGCAAATGCGAGGGCGGATGTAGCAACAACATTGACAGCAATGACTAGTGGAACATACACCCACAACAAAAAGTGAGTCATTTGACACATTTAAGCATAATTTTCGTGAGTCAGGTGTAAATTGACTCATTAGTAACAACCAATGAGTCTCTATTGACTCATTTATATTTCACCAGTGTGTCAATCATGAGCTGACGCATTTGCAAAATGCTTCGACTGACTCACATGGTCGTAAAAAATGAGTCAAGATCGACATAAGAGCATTTTAGAAGAAAAAAGTGAGTCAACTTGAAAGTGAGGCTGTATGCATGCGCGCGCATGCTTTCGTGACGTCATCCAAAATGTGCATTCTCGAGCCATATTTGAATTCCCGATCGACGACGCGACGTCGCCATCTTATAAATTGGATTCAGAAGAGTTTTGACTGCAGCTAGTGAAAAATTGGTACGCATAATTATTCATATGGTTTTAAACGACAATTTTTATGACTGGATTCGTGGGCTGAATCTTCTGATTATTATACAAATGATGCATGCGTTCATTTTACGATATCCGCACTCGAGTTGATGAGGCTGTTTGTAACTTAACTATAGATTCTCACTATGAACATGACAGACAATGAAAGCGGACAAAATATACAGTTCCTCAGGAAAACAAAGGAACATCCCTTCACTGCTATTATGTAAAAATGTGTAGAACAGGTGAATATGCATGTGACACCTGTTCTACACATTTTTACATAATAGCAGTGAAGGGATGTCCCTTTGTCTACCTGAGGAACTGTATATTTTGTCCGCTTTCATTGTCTGTCATGTTCATAGTGTCTACTGTATCGCACGAAGCCGTGTCGAATGAAAGCATGCATGATCTTGCATCATTGTTTTATACAACGAAACTCCTAGATCCTTGTTATTTGATGTAAAACGAATTAATTCAAGATTGTTTCGTGACAGTATGGGTGACAAATAAATCTCAAGTTAAGGCTTAATTTAGTGCGTACAAAGTAGATTTTTCAGATTCGGGTAGCGGGACCACCGATTACATCGCTAAAATGTGATATTTTAGGATATATTTTCCATTGCAAATGTGGACAGTGACTCTGGCATGGTATGGTATGTGTGTGATAGGCCTAGGGAGTAGGGGGGTCTATGTCATGATGCACCCACAACAAAAAGTGAGTCACCCTTACTCAAATTGATGAGTCACTGGTTTGTCCGTACAGCGAAACACTTGAAGGATCATGTGAGTCACTATGACTCGATACAAATGAGTCTTATTTATCTAAGACTCACTTCAAGTGAGTCTTTAAGACTCATTTGTATCGAGTCATAGTGACTCACCTGATCCTTCAAGTGTGTCGCTGTACGGACAAACCAGTGACTCATCAATTTGAGTAAGGGTGACTCACTTTTTGTTGTGGGTGTAATGATGAAAAGTATGGGCGCAGGCCAAGATTTATACCGACTCAAATGTGAATTTGGCGCATCTTCCCTCATCTTCTTCAACCAGGAAATGGACTTCATTGAAGCCTATCATGTAGGACAGGATTGGTAACATCAAATCGATAACAAAATATTATAATCAGATTCTCTGACCCCGAAAACCCCACAAATACATCTCAAATCGATGAAAGAACATGATAATCAGTTTCTCTGACCCCGAAAACCCCATAAATAGATAAACCTTTAACATACTAGCCCATTTCCTTCCATAACTACACTTGACCTGTAACTCAGATGGCGGCCATTTTGGATTTGACCAATATGACCAGTATGAAAGCCCAAAGGAGACCTCAAATTGATAAAAGAACATTATATTCAGATTCTCTGACCCCCCAAACCCCAGAAATATATAAATTGTTATGATACTAGCCCTTTTCCTTTTGAAACTACACTTGACCTTTAACTCAGATGGCGGCCATTTTGGATTTGCCCAATATGGCAGTCACAGAGGGCGCCCTTCTTGGCGCCCGGCAGAAATCTTAATAGTATTAAAAAAAAAAAAAATAAAAAAAAAAAAAAAATTATACCCACGGCTAACCTAAATAAGGTGACCTTACCCCCCCCCAACGAATTTTGAGACCCCCCCCAAAAAAAAGTGTCCGCTTACTCCCCCCCCCCCCCCCCCCCCCCCCCCACTGTGTACCGATAAGGCCATAGCAATAAGACTTATGGGGTGTTGCAAAATAGTTGCGATTGGTTGCAAGTTGCAAAATTTGCAACTGATATTTGCAATCGAATGCAACTCAACTTTCTTGCAACGCCCAACTAGTCTCCTAAATTTGCTAGGATTTTGTAAGGATTACATTTTTAACAATTAGATTAAGTTAATTAAATATAGCTTTTATCCCCCCTCTCTCTCTCTCTCTCTCTCTCTCTCTCTTAATAATGGGGGCGTTGCAAGAAAGTTGAGTTGCGATCAATCGCCAGACAACTTACGCATGATTTGGGGCTTTGCAATGGATTGCAACTTTCTTGCAACGCCACATTAGTCCATGCTTATGCTTCTTCTTCTAAACGGGTTGAGTTAGTCATTACGGTCTGTAGAGTATTATTCCTCACCCCGTAAAAATGACAATACTTCTGTAATATATATATATCTGTTTGAAACCATGCCATCGTACAATCTATTTAATAATAATAACTCTTTCATAGAACCCATAGATTACTTGACATCATTAATGATTCAAGACATAATAAAAAGATGCATGAATACCAAAACACTTTAACCAAATAAAAATATTTTGTCCGCTATATAACCATGTACAAATGAATTGGAGAGGAAATAGCCAAAATGAAAAACAAATGATATAAACACAGAGTGAGGTGGCAACAAATTAACAATGTTATACAAAATAGGGTCCTCCCATGGACCTAACACATGGCCCTTCAAACCGTGCGAGGGAGGGATGCAGCCACGACCAACATTAACTGCGTCTGTATATTTATGTTTTAAGGTTTTTTCTTCTTCTTGTTTCTTGTACTCTGATCTTGTTGTTGTTTCTTCTGTTAGTATTTTGTCCCTCTTTCGTTGTTTTTTGCTGCAATTTACAAAACCTGGTCAGAATTGTTAATATATTGTTGCATGGCATCTGATTTTTCTATTCAAATGTTATTTTTAATGTGCTATATAATATAAAGATATGAATTACATTAAACAAAAGAGATAACATTTTCTTAGATTAGATTATATACACTGTCTATTTACAATTTATGTATTTTTATGATCAGTATGTTAAAAGAAAGTATGTATCAGTTGATTATTAACTATGATATGAAATGCTCCAAGTACGATTGTAAACAAGAAAAAGAAAACAGTTTGTTAAACGATGTTTCGCTAAAATAAAAAAAGAGCGAAATTCTTCATGACCTCGCTTTTAGAGCTCACTAAAACGATATCTGTAAGACACTTCTGATACTGCACGGTCAGGCGGGGTTTGCTTTCGGTCTGCATCTCACGACCACTATGAGGAGGAGTACGACGACGTCGAGACAAGCTAATAGTTTAAACGTTGCGTCGTAAGACGAGAAGTGATCCGCAATCTTGCCTGCAAAAACAATGAGAAAAATTTAAATAGACTATGTTCATACGAATACCAATGAATGAATCTTTTACATTACATTCATTTGATCAATCATTAGTTTGTTTTAATTTCATTCATTGTGTTATCTTATTAAAACCTGAGCGGAATGTTCTTTTTCTTTAGAAAGAGTGATCCACAATTTAATCCAATCTATTTGTTCAAAATTAACACGAGGCCCTTTAATCACTTGATGCGCAATTAAAAATTCACTTGTGAACATTCTTTCCATGACATATATTGTGTAAGTGAGTATTCATTTCATGATGACTATTCGATTTCAAGACATAGTAATGTATATTAATTTGAACCCCCCCCCCCCCCCCCAAGATTGTCTTTGTCTGCATACAGATCCCTATCATTGCTGCTTTCTTTCGCCATCATTCTACTACTTGTCTGATTTTGACATCTGGTGTATGTGTATGTCTTCCTCCAATGGGCGTGGCCTTGCTATCCAAGGCTACTAGCAACGCTCATATGTCAATCTATCCCACAATTACCGGTATGAAACTATACTTCAAACCTACTAAAATATTTAGAACTATTCAGTTCTTAATCAGGTCATAGTAATTGAATTCCAAAACAACGGTAAGAATTTTGGGGAAGGTGCAATATTAAGATTAGGCTGCTCTTTTCAAATCATTATTTTTGCTTGAAAGTCCCACTGTCCTACTTGTAGCTACTTGCTCCCTCTATACAGAAAAATTCCCCAATCGGTGCCTGTTCGTCCCCCATGATCCTCTTTTTCTTATGTTAGTTGAGAACTGAGTTAATGAGATAGCCACCTGTCAGTGACCTCGCTGTGTGGTCTAATCCCTTCTGGCCCAGTAGTATTGACGGTCTTTAATGAAGGTTATGAATCGGATTTCAAAAACTTTCTGGAAGCATAATGCAAACAATGTAAACAAATATTTTATTCAATTAAAATTATTTTAAAAGGCAATTTTTTTTAATTGTGATTGTTTAAGGAAATATATTTGTATGGCCAATTTTTAAATAGGATTGTAGTGATTCTTTACCACATAAATAGCCGCCAAGAAACACCCCGAATCCGATAAATATTTGGTCGACAGCAAAGGCAACATCAAACTTCTCGGGAGACGCTCTATCCCTCACAATCAGCTGATGTAACACCGACCGAACTCCTATCGACATTGCGGAGATACATGACGTCGACAACATGAAGTAGTAGTTGACGAAATAAACATCGCAAAGAAGAGCGGCGATGTTCAGGATTGTAGCGAAGAGATAGAGAGTGACAGGTTTGACGAGGCTGTTGGTAAGGACGCCTGCCGCAACCCTGCTTAAGGTATTCCCTATTGCAGATGAGAAAGTGATGATAATGGTGTTCCGGACAGAGATCCCCCTCTGCAGAGCATGAGGTACAAGAAAATAGTGCCAACCGCTCCAAACCATACCAATCGCGAAATTTAAAACAAGTATCACATTGAACACAGGATCCACGTAAAAATCAGATTGGCGAAGGCTGTTGGCGATTGTACGAACAACTCCAATATCGTCACTGTTGTCACCTTTCAAGAAAAGTCAATTGTAAAGGCAGAAAAATGAATAAAAAGGTAAATGAATATAAAAAATACATTTGGCATGTTTTTCCTCTTAAATTTCACAGTACACATGGTTCATGAAGGTCTAATATTTTAATACCAATTATTAAAGATAAAATGATACATAAATAGACGATATTATTTAAAATTCCCCTCTTTTCACCAAGGCCATTATATCATTCAAAGAGTAGGAAATTGTATGAGTATTAAGCTGTATATAATTAGTTCCCTGGTCTCTTAACACAGTTAGTCTTTCGAAACCCTCGACCGTTTCCAAAAGAATAAAATCTGTTTCCGAGGTGGCGCAACTGAATTATCAGTCAAATTATTTATGTTAAAGTCTGAAAGGGTAACATCTTGCTGACAACGAATTTATAATTTATGCCAGTCTTCTTAGACTAGACAATCTCGGCTACAGCACATGAGACCGACGGCCCACGAGACTTACGATGTAGGTCTAGCGAATCTTCTGACAAACTGTCACCATGGCCGACGGCCTATGAGACCAAAAGG
>JAVYIG010013246.1:0-48462 GCA_035222895.1 Strongylocentrotus droebachiensis
CGTGCAGAATTAAAAACTGAATAGAGTGCCTCATCTTCTGCTATATTCTGCATTTCTGCTTGTGGGATTTTGCGATTTATAATTTTTCTTTCTATCTTTCCTCATGTTATTTTATGTTTTCCTTCTATCATTTTATTTTTCTGATGTTATTCTGTGTTTTTCCATCTTTGATCTCTTTTTGTATCTTTGAATTTTCTGTTATTTATCATTTTCTCTTTCTGCCTTTCCTATGTAAGTCTGTTTTCCCTTCTTTCATCTTCTCCTATTTTATTCTTTGTTTTTATTATTCTATTATTTTCTCTTCCTATCTTTCGTTACACTATCCTTTGTATATTCCCTCTATCACCTGTTCTTATGTTATTCTTTGTTTTTCCTTCTATCATCTTCTCTCATGTTATTCTTTTGTTTCTTCCTTCTATCACCTTTTCTTATGATTTAATTTGTTTTTATCATTGTATCATATTTGTTCTTACCATTCCTTATGTTATTCTTTGTTTTTCCTCCTATCACCTTCTCTTATGTTATTCTTTGTGTTATCATTCTATCATTTCCATATATTATTCTCTGTTTTTATTCTTGTACTGTATTCTCTTTCTCTCTTTCATTACTTACCCACCAAAACACACTCACTTCCAGTTAAAGATCGCTTCCTGGCACTGTTTATGTTCACACTGCACGCTAGATCTGTCTAGGGCGATCTAGGAAGCGAACCGGTCCAAAAGACCACATCGCGAAGTGATCTTCTGGATCGTTCCTGGCACGGTTTTCTGTTTACACTCACAGTTAGAAGGATTTAGCCTAGATCGGTCAAGGAAAAGAGTGAGAACAGGGTCTATGCTACGTTTGTCTACAATGTACGAGACCTTTGCCATTTGTAGGCTCTGACGAGTCATATTGGTCTTCCCTTCAAGGTGACATTGTAGGCCTGGGGGGTGTTTCACAAAGATCCTAAGTTGAACTTATCTCTAAGTTGGACTTAACAATTATGGAACGCCGTTAGCATCTTGGAAAATATATTGTAAAAGTTATTTTAAAAGGCATAAAAAGTTAATTCAAATCATTCATATATCAATAACATTTCATGTTCTTGATGAGGAATTTATGAAAATTCAAAAATACTTTTTTTGCTTTTGAATATATTTCATTTTAAGGCTACAAATGGCTTTCCATAATATTTAAGTCCAACTTAGAGTTAAGTTCGACTTAAGATCTTTGTGAAACACCCCCCTGGACATATTGACTCTTATGCTTTTGTTTTTTTAAATTCCCAAGAAATAATCACTTTCGGTCTATAAGCCCTGATTAACAAATTATCAGATTGTGACATACCAATTTAAGTCCACTTGTATTTCAATTTGAGAGCTACGTATATTTCTAAATTAAGGAATTTTTATTCTCTTTCTGTAGATATCAAAGGAGGCAAGTAGAAGCAACCCTGTATAGCTCTCCCTCCCCACTGGCGAGAACACCTACATCTAGACGTCCTAGGGATACAACAAATACTCGAAAGCGGCTCAGGACCGAGAGCGTCGAGTCAAGCGATGCGGGCGAGGACTCGGAGGAGACGCCGAAGCGGGGCCGAAGACCGATGGTGCGGCAGCTTATACGAGAGCAGCAACAAGAGCAAAAGGACAAGTTGTTAGGGGCCATGGCACTCATCGAGCTCGCACAAAATGCATGTGGGAGTTCACGGTAGACCTGCCCTGACCGGAGGCGAGGTCAGGAGTGGAGAGGAAATATTTCTTGCTCGAAAGGAACATTTGATGTGAACTTTTTTTAATAGTGACTGTAACATGTGGTTCCACTGCCGCTAGAGAAAAGATGAATACTGAATAGCTATGGTGACTACGTTGAAGTTCTGAGACATCTGCAATTTAGAAGAAATTTCCAAGATACCAGCTCCAGAATACCAGGAGGGTGTTTCACAAAGTTCCTAAGTCAAACTTCAAAAGTTATGGAGAGCCATTTGTAGCCTTAAAATAAAATATATTCAAAAGCGAAAATCAAGTATTTTACATTTTTTATAAATTCCACATCAAGAACATGAAATCTCCTTGATAAAGAAAATATGAATGATTTGAATCAACACTTTATGCCTTTTGAAATATCCGTAAAAAAAACATTTTCAAATATGTTAACGGCTTTCCATAATTGTTAAGTCCAAATCCAACGTAGAGATAAGTTCAACTTAGGATGTTTGTGAAACACC
This sequence comes from Strongylocentrotus droebachiensis, assembly GCA_035222895.1. Taxonomy (NCBI): domain Eukaryota; kingdom Metazoa; phylum Echinodermata; class Echinoidea; order Camarodonta; family Strongylocentrotidae; genus Strongylocentrotus; species Strongylocentrotus droebachiensis. Next base: position 2,210 of record JAVYIG010013246.1, read on the forward strand.
CCCCTGACATCATAAGCTAGCTGTACGTGTCTTTAGAACTACAATGTATTCTCACTTCTATTTTCTATCTACTTTCCTCAGTCCCTCGAGGACTTTACACATGGTGTACCGTAAACCTCTTCCGCGATTATTCATACCACCATGCAAACCTTCAAACATCATACAATGTATTGGTCTTGTTTTTCTTATGACTTACCAACACAGTAATATGTGATCATACAAGATACTTCTACTCCTATCAGAATCATGTGTAGCCTATCAAATTACAAAATGCAAAGTAATTGTGGTATTTAGAAAGAAAAAATGTCACCTATTTTCCATCTTTCTTGCATGGTTGTGGCTAATGTATCTATCTTAACCAAATTGCCTGCTTAAACAAATCTTGTAAACAGTTAATGTATACATGTAGGTATGTTTGCTGTGCATTTTTATAAAAAGGTATGCTTTTTTTCATCAAGGCTGTATATTTAATGCAAGTGATGAGTACCTTTTCTGTCTATTTATTCAAATTGTATTTTGATATATAGTAGGGTAGATTGTTGTTTGTTTCTAAGTGTATGGTAATTTATCTTGTGGATATAACTACTGTTGTAAAAAGCAAAAATGTCATTACCGGTACTATGAAAATCACTGCTTTTGATGTTTGAGAATATGTCTAGATGTTAGAGCTGTGGTCAGATTGTACACTGTAGACCTGTTTTATGTAAGTGGTATTGATATTTTTTGCTGGGCCTTCAAACATCCTATGTTGGATATGCCATTGTATGTAGAAGTCAAAGTTTTAAAAACAGTGTTGGAGAAAAGCAAAGACTAGAATCTAGTTAACTTCGTCATGTACATTGGGTGATTTCAAGTTGGGTGTTAGTGTTTAGAGCAGTCAAGAGCTGTTAAAATCGAGCTAAATATTTGCTGATGAAATTAAGAGATTGCTACCGATATCAATAGCTTAACACTAACACCGAACTGGAAATCAACATATGCCCCTAGGGGCTAGTGTTTGTGAATAGGACATTTGTACGTAAACACGAGCCACAAAGGTCGGTTCAGCAGACGAAAATTTTGCAAAATCGATAGCACTAGCTACCAGAAGTTTACGATATTCAGAGGTCTAAGCCTTAACACCAGCGGATTTCCATTTCGGTGTTTAGGGCTGGGTTAGTGTTTACTAAACACTAACACCAGCCCTTAACACCCAACTTGAAATCACTCATTGTGTTGTTTCTTGAAATGTAGTATTTGTTTTAATGTTCGTTTTTTGTGTTGTTTTTTTACCGAGTGCAACTCTGTAAATAGCAAAATTTATTTAACTGTATGTCTGCACACCTTTTTCCCGAAAGCAATCGGTCCTTGACAGCTAATTTTTATATCTATTGCAAAGAAAGCATGCACCCCAGGTTTTAAAACAAAGGTTTTTATGTATTTATTATTTTTCTTTACAAATTCTATATTTGTGGAATATCACGTTTTAAAACATTTTATTCAAGATGTTTGTAAATTCCTATTTTTAATGTTTAAAATGAGGAAATTTGTGTAAACACTGTTTCAGTACCCATCTCTGCATGTTTCTTTTAAGATTATTATTTGAGATAAATGGCCAGGAAAGTGAATAACCCAAAAAGGGGTTTGTCTGTATCTGTTCCCTGTTAAAAATTCACCATTCTTTTTTTTCTCAAAATCTTGTTTCAAAGTCACTTGTTGAATACATGTAGCACCGTAAGGAGTGTTTCCTTGTATCTATTATTGTTTTTAAAGGTATTTATGTGCATACTGCGTTAATGATACCTGCCCTTATAGATTCTGCCCATTTTTGATATTGATAGTCTATGTGCTGGTTGGAAATTGTGTCTGTAAATAGAAAAAATGTACATACATTGAATGTATGATATAGAGAATAAATATGGATATATAAAAAGAAGTGATTTGATGTGAAAGATTTTCATTGTTTAGACTTGAAGCAAAATGCCTGTGTATGTTTTTTTTTTTGCGTAGGGGGGGGGGGTGTATTCCATAGCCAGATGGGGACTAAACTTTGTGATATACCAATAGACCATTTTTGTAAGTGCTTCATTACAAATTATTTCTTTCATCCGTTACAAATAATTGTATTTCAATAGTCGGATTGTAAGGGAGGGCAAACATTATGGCTTGCCCTACCTAACCACATGTGATTTGCATTCTGACTATTGAAATAGTTATTCGTTACAGGTAATGAAATATTTGTACTGAGGAGAAACTTTTCTTGGGATGACCAAGACTTCTCAAGAAAGTTAATAAAGAGTTAAATCAAATCATAAAGTGGTTTTAAATACCCCTACATGAAATGACAGATCAAATTACAGGATTATGCAAGCCTTTTCTGTGAAAGAATAGTCTTTAGTTGGTTTCAAATGGGAGCAGATGGTGATAATCCTCTGAATTTTACACTTTTTCTCTCACTTTCTCTTGCAGTGATACAATTTGTTATCCTACCTTTAACAACCATGTAAAAAATATGCTCATACAAAATTGCCATTTGAAATGTTTTGGTGATGAATATAATCAGTTTGTAAAGCTGTGATTCAGTCGCTGTAAGAGCACTTTATAAATGTGTTAATATTGTGTTGTACTGTAATACAAAAATTAAGAATATCTTCCCCCTAAGTGCAAATTCTTCTAAATATTTGTCAATTTGTAACAAAATGAACAAAGAAAGAAAGCAAGCACATGACAGACAGAAAACTTCTGCACATCTCAGTTCTGTATTTCAGTTTCCAATGGAAAACAAAAATAAAATACGTAAGAAAAATGGTGTGATTTCTCATACGCAAAAAACAGCAAACTTGGTAAACACAGAGAGAACGCCTCACTCTTTGGTACAAAGTAGTATGGTATAAACAACAACAAGGTACATAGTTATTCCTCACTACAAAAGTAATATATTATCTTAATAGGGATATTGTCTTAATAAATGAGTCATATAAAGGCTTTCTTGCAGGACTGTAGACTTCATTTTGATCAGCACTGTAAAAGGTCACAAATGCTCAAAATCAAAATCGTCTTTTCTCATTTTAGTCTCGTTAAGAGAATTTTTTTAATTTTCCGTTTGAAATTTATGATAAATTAACGTATTGTGAAGTTGGATATTATGGAACAATGGACTCGTCTGGATGAACAAAGAAAAAAAAGGTGTATTGATTTAATTCGTGTCTCATTAAATGTCATCTGAGTGAAAATTAAATTGTTTAAGCCTTTAAATAAGTTAAAAACAATTCTTCAATTTCAGACTCATATGAGCAACTTATAGAGACATTGAGATGAAATCAAGATTACAATCATACAAAGAGCCTCATATGAACACCTCTGTAATGGACCAACTCTAATTTATATACATGGTGAGACTTACAATTATGAATTTCAGATGGTTAGCATAAACTCTAAGAACAAATCAATAGTAATACACAAGGGGGGAGGGGGGGGGGGGTAGTTATTAATTAACAAAATGTCCTATTTACAAAAAATAACCCTTTTTTTTTTACCGAGAACCCTATTGCTACTGACTCTAAGCAAGATATATATGCCTCTTGTTACAAGGTTGGAATATTGTTTGCTGGAAGGCGTTATCTTGTATCATATACCACAGAGAAACAACCTTCTGGCTCGTAACAGATCTGCTTCAAGCATTCTACATATGTCCCTATGACACTGGGTAGTACAGACCATTGGAGGGATACTTTTCTGGTTTAACAGCTCAGCAAAAATACATGGATATCAGGTGTTCTCTTCATATGTTGAATGTAATTTGTAAAGAAATGAACCTTTTAAAAAGAGAAAGATCATAACGTTTTGACTAAGCTACTCTAGTAAGTTTGAATGCACATATGATCAATCAAAATGTATCTGATATTCAGATCTCTAGGGCTTATATTCCCCAATTTCGCTCCCAGATTCTACATGGTTAATGCAGGGCCCAACACTAACTTCAATGAAGGGGGTCTGATTTTTTTTTATTTTTTTTTAATTAATATTTTTATACAGTTGGTATTATAGCATGTGCCCTTTGTCAACAATTTGAAATTTTGGGGGTCCCGGGCAACTGTTAGTATCGAGTCCTGGATCATTATGAAATAATTATCAGATTATAATTGCACTGAGAGTTAAAGCTAGTTTTTAATCTACTGGTCTAAAAACATCATTGATTAATGATGGAATCCCTCCCTCCTTGCTTTTCATCAGAGAAAACTCTCATTAGATACAGCTTCGTGAAATGATATTTCTCTTCACAATGCAAGGTTTAGATGAAATATTGAAATTGTATTTCAAAGTCACCATTTTCATTTACATTGTGCAGAACCAAGACAACTAAATAACCTATAAATAGAGTTTTGAAAAAAATTTAAGTTGATTCTGAAATCTATACTAGATACAGTAAATGTATATATCACTACTACGACTACCAGTATTTCAACTCCATTGTGGAGTAGTGCATGAAAAAATTAAATATTTTGCTATGTAATCTACAAATTTCGGAAGGTGAACCTGCAAATGTCCCATGGAAGCTTTAAAAAATTGCTTATAAATGTACACATGTCACTTCATCTTAAACTCAAACATATACCTTATATTGTTCATATACATTTGGGGCACATGCGTTAGGTGTTTCTTATAATGGTTATATCTTTCTTTGAATGTATTCTAATATGTTACTGGCACACACTTCAACACTTAGTTTAATAGACTGTACATATGAAATTGATTTTTTTTTTTCCTTCTTAATTCTCTCTTTGCAATGAAATCTACAATATCTGCAACCATGAAATTTACATCAATGTACATTGTCTTCTCTTAGAAGAAAAGCAGTTTATATACACTAAATTTTATATAATTTGCAGTTTGATATATATATTTATACATGTTTACGGGGAAATATACATGTAGGTATATATATTTACACAATGAGTCACGCAAGGAAGGCTCTGTGCATTAGAACGAGTAGTAAAACACACACATACGCACGCTCAAATGAGTTTCCTCTAAATCGATACAGGGCGAGACAATTGATTATCATCTTAATGAGAAGGAACATACACTACAAACCAAAAAATAAATGAATAAACTTACGAAAAACAGTCACAAACTTTATAAGATACTACACAAAGTTAATGTTCTACCCAGTTCTTGCATAAAAGCGTAGGAGATTTTCTTTATTTAGATCTGTTGTGTGTATGAAAATTACAGCTGTTCGGTTACCAATTCAAACATCCCTGAACAAAAAAATGGATGAAAAGAGATAATATTCAAGGAATACTAAACGACTTCCTCAAGTAATATTTTGTGCATCAATGAAATGGTAGAAAATTTCAGCCTACACCGACATGATCATCAGCATAACGGAATAGTCATTCCTTAGGTAGAGTGAGTCTATTAATACAATAACTATGAACAAACATTTTCACCTTAGCGATGCTCCAGAGTTGTATCAACAATGGAAGAACAAGTTTCATTATTTCAAAGAAAGGAAAACATCTACAGCAGTACTTTGTTTGGACATATTGTTATTCAGCGGTACAATGACAACTTCAACAAAGGTATTTCAACAACCAAGTTAAAACTACCGCTCCGTAATATATCAAACAGAGTAACATTTTACAACAAGTTCTTCTTTGCACATGTACTCTACAAACAAAAACAGATTCACCAATGTAAAACTGGTAATATAGAGTATTAGTCTGTAGCTGCTTACAAAACCAATGCAGTTTTCATCTGATATGATATAACGATGTTACAAAAGCACCTGGTATTATAGTTTTACGTCATATAATATCTCAACTCTATAGTAGGATAAAGAATATCAACGAGGTGAAGATTATTACCGAAGTGCAATTTGATTTGTCTTCCATACTTTTCAAGGTACTATTTTAGCAAGTATTCTACGCTCACACTAGCTTAATTAATAAAATGAAAATTTCAACGCAAGGTTATATGGTATGCAAAAGTTTGTTTTTTGGTGTGACAAGAGAAATATGCCTACTTGTGTCTACTTTCAAGATATGACGTCCATTAGCTAAACACATGTAGGAAACTGATTCTCCCTTTTCTGGGGAACTATAGTCACTTAAAGCTTGTTTTCTTGTTTTTATAGATTTCCACTGACAGATGTTATTCCATTTCATTTTAAATGATAAATAGATAGCAAAATGGAGTCATGTGAAATTGTGATATACGTAACACTCTCCTCCCATAACAAGGTTTTGGATTTTTCTCATGCACTGCACATTTTCAAATACCCAATAATGCATGGCATCTCTTTGGTGATAATGAAGATTATTATTGTACCTCTAATTTCCTGGCTAAGATAGGTAACGATATGTCTCATCAAACATCTCTCAAACTGTAAGCAATAAATATGACATCCCTGCATAAATGCATCCCCAATGTACATAGACGAATGCATATATTAAAACAGTTGATATATTACTGCTTGTACGGTATACATTAACCTGATCATTTTGTTTCAATGCCGATTAAATCTTGGTTAAGCATGTCACAAAAATTCTGGTCCTGACATGATTGCACAAGAGATTGCCGTTTGGTCACACTAATAAAGCATGTTTCCACTATCTTGACTTTTGTTGCGTTATAAGTTACGTTTAAGGTATGGATGGATTGAAATAAATAGATCGTCATTGCATCAGGACTACTAAATAAATAGTACACAATGCGTGTGCGTATACTGCTAAGATGGCACTACATGGATTTATAAAGTAATTCTCTGATTTAAAAAAATTAATATAGTATTGCTGGTACATATGTACATGTCACAAACTTCTTAGCTTAAGACAACATTTGTGCAAATAATAAATATCTTAGAATCAACTAAACCCTCATATCCATCATGCATTCTAATGTGATAAGAGAAGGAAAACATTTGCAACTACTGATAGTTTGGCCGCAGTTATTTTCAAAAGGGAATGTCCTCTGATTAAAACGTAATTTGAGAATACAAACTCACAAACAAAACATAAATGGGATACCGAAAAGGCTTCTTCAGATATGATGCGGCGAATGCGCGGCGGCAAAAAATGTAAACGCATTACTTTTCTGTACCTTTTAACACAGAGCTCAGATCCTTCGATGCGCACTGTTGCCATTCATTTTATATGTCCAAAAAATGCAGATGCTTTTTAGGCAGACCTCGCCATATCCGAATAAGCCTTAAGGGGGTCAAAAAGCTGCAAACAACTGCAAGGAAACCATACAACGCAAGGCGTCCATCTCAATAAATAAGACAAAACAAAATAGTGAGCTACAAATGCCTTTCTGTATACTGGGTAAATGCTTGTTATGATTATGATAGATCATTGCACGAAATTAACCCTATTGCATCACCAAATTGTCAGCTGACCACATGCTTTTAATGGCAACAAGTCCGACTTTGACACTGGACGACGACAAGTTTGTTATTAAACAGTATATTACAGTCCAATTACAGGCTTGGTAAATACAATTTAGAGTTGTTTGGAGCCAGAATCGAAATAAATATGGATGTTAAAAGTGGTAAGATTAATAGCAAATTTCGTCTGACACAAGCCCCAAGGGCACTACATATAGCTCTGTGTGGGACGATATGAAATATTGCCTATGTAGCTCCAAGCGGACGAAAAGTAGGAGCCCTCTAAAAAGCACATTACTCTTAAAATCGCTAACAAAGCACAAACTATTTTCTTTTTTGATGTTTCAGGTCAATAGTGACACTGACAGGTCATCAAGAATATGACTGTCAATACAGCTGTACCCTGTAGAATAACAAGCCTCTCTATTCCTTCTCCAAGACCTGATAATACATGTACATATAAATGAATCAATAAGGCATCTGCCCTCTATTATATGAAATTAAAGAAATTCTGATCATTTTTATGACTATGTGAGTTCTGTTCTTTGCGTGTTATTGTGATATTTTCTTGAACAGATCCAAATTCTTTACATACCCCTGTATAGAGTTTAATTTATTGTTACATGAACAAAAAAGTTAGTCTGCTACCAGATTTTGATCATGGAATTACACATGCCTATTAAAGCAGCTCCTAAAAGGTACCGGTAGATAGATTTTCCACCGAGAGACATGCTTCACTATGGTAGCCTTTATGTTAAAAAAAAAAGCGAATTAAATAATATTAGCAAAATTCTCACTCTTTAAAAATAATTATATGCTACATGATCACATTTTTCTGATCAATTCCACACCACTTCTGTCACAGTGCAATCGCATGAACCAGAACTCAACTTTATTTTTAGATAAAAACAAACAAATTAAAAACAAATTAAAACAAAGCAAAGAGCAATCAACTTGGAAACACTTCATACAACACACAAATCTCTGTTAAACAAGCTATAATAGGAGCTTAAAATGAAAAGCACACCAATGCCAAAATGATAAATTTAAAGGCAAGAGCAAAACAAACTGACAACTCTATAAGAAAAATAATGCAACTAGCATGAACTCAAAGCTTAAAAGAAAAAAATATTTTTTGGTTGTGCGTAACTCAAGGTACATGGTTTTTAACTACCGGTAGATACAAAGGAACTTGTTTTCTTCAGTATCAACACAAATTATTATAGCCATCCGATTCCAAGCAAAAGGTGTTATTGTCAAGGTTAACTAACGATTTCAAGTTTAACTGTCATAGAAGTAAAGAACGATATAGGAACTGGCACGCACAATTCCATACAAAGATTGTAAAGATCTTTAGCGAATGGTTATCATTCACGCTAAAGGAGTCTTTCTAGACTTACAAAGCAACAAAAGTCAGTGTTGATGTTCAACTTCTCAGCAAGAACATTTTTAAATCGGGCCTTCCGAAGGAATTCCTATTTATTGTTCCCACAACTTTTGGTCTTCCGTATACCTTGTAAACCAATTCATAATTCATCATGGTACTGATTACATGTTCATTAAAACTTTGAATAGCTCTCATAACGGGTAACAATGTGTAAAAGGCTGGATTCACAATAAACAGCGCCCCCAACGTCAAGCCGCAATATGCCAATTTTTCAGCACGTGGGTCAACATCTTTAAACATTCCATGAGATTGACTGTCTTGATATCAGTGCAAATTTTTACCCCGGATAAGCCGTTCAAATCTTCCCCACCAAAACCGAAACTTCTGATTAAATGTCTAATCTCTTAGGGCACATAATAATGCCGCAGCTGATATTTACGCTGACTTTTCCCATAATGCATTACATGAAACACTGGTGTCGCTACGGCTAGACGGGGCTGTTTATTGTGAACCCACCGTATTACAGGTATCTTACTATTTCTTTGCGTACATTTGAACACTTCAATCAAACATATTGAACGTGTAGATTTGACAGTGAAACACAACAGCAGGAAGATGTAGAACACGTCTGTTAACAAACACATTACATGAAATATGAAATGCCAATGAGTATAGAATAATGCCACGCTTTATGATAAGAAGTCCAATTACATCATTACCGGTATTTGAATAAATATAAATAACTGTGTAATTCATTTGAAGGACAAATAAATATAAAGGTGTTCTCACAGTACTAATTCTCAAGTAGTAATTAATAACGGTACAGTAAGTCATTCACACGCCAATTTTCCACCCGTATTTTAACATACAGCAAAAAGAGCAAAAATATGTCCGAACTCTATATTTTTTTGTTTTTGTTTCAAATAACATATGTACATATTCATGGGAATTCTACAAAAAATTCCTGCATAGAACAAGATACATTTCATGTCAGCAGTCATGAAAATGAACAACAAAATATTTACAACTTTTCACTGGCATAATACCTAGCTTTACATAGGAAATATGTATCTCAGGCTACGTGATCCTATGAAACTTTGCAAATGGTTGCAACAAAATAACAAGTTTGCTGGGCTATCAACAAGATATCTTTATCCATTTTCTTGCCTTCGTGTTTGGGAACTTGGCCGGAAAGTGATTATTCTATACTTTCAGAAATAAAGGGCTTTATAAAATGATTGTTGACTTGATACAAAATAAAATAACACTGAAACAAGCATGCGCAATTTAAGGCTTGTTCAAATGTGATGCAGTAAACAGCAGAGTTTTTTTAAATGATGATGTAAGTGTAATATGCATCACATTTCTGTTTCTTACTGTATATTAAACACAGAGCGTGGTGGATAGGCATAAGTAGGAACTTTGTTGCATGTAGACGCCATTCTTTTACACGTTGTAAAAAACACTGTGTTTAACTGCTTCATATTTAAACAAGCCTTTAGAAAGTGTATAGATTTAAAACAGAAAAGCTGTCATCTATCTACATTCCATAAAGGGGAGACCATTTCTACGAAAGGTTTTTACTGGAAGGTGATCAAAACTTTCATTGGCTATTTTGATCCTCCTTAGACCCACCCGATGGTAATCAAGTATGTTGGGGCAGAAAAGTATTAAACCAAGGATAAAGAGAAAGTAAAACTAGCATAAAATATCATAATTTGATAGGATATTGGCTGTTACAACATGTGTAGCAGTTTAACACTTGAGCTGCATGCCTTTTAAAAAAAGATAGTTGACTGAACTTTTCATGTCAAAGAACCAAAGTCAACAATAACTCGAAACAATATGTCTGCCTATGGGGGATTATTCATACTTTTTATTTTTCTTTCCATTCACCTGAATCCTTTTCAGTGTAAAGATAAGAATGACTGTTTTTAACAAGCTGAAGATGAATGCTACATGCAAATCTTTTGTTAAGATGCAAAACACGCTCCCTGTATCACTAGATTCACAATGATTCCTGGATTCATGTACAACGATTTTCCGAACGAGAGATACCACTGCTCATTCGATTAATCAAAGAATGCTACAAATACATTTGGTCTAATAATTCAAAACTATTCAGCTGCGAAATAGACGAGATCGTGCAGACCTCCGCGTAGCATTTTGTGCGGATCCATCCTAAATGCTGCCCTCTAGAGCAGGCCTTCCCTGGAAGAGGGGAAACCCCTCAATGTGTTGTAAGAAGAAATGCATGCAGAGAGAGAGAAAGAGAGAGAGACAGACAGACATTAAAAGACATACAAAGAGGGGATGTCTATGAAACTACAATCATGAGGTGTTGCACGATGACTTCTTGCCCACCCGTCTCTTGTGGAGTGGAGACCGGTGGTGATGATGATGATGATGATGAATAATGCATGAGAAATAACGAGCAACGGTCACACATGGATGGAGCTTGGATGCTTTGTCTTCGTCGTCGTCACCGGTTAAAGCGAGCGGCCTCTCCGATGACCCACCTAGTGGCTACGGTCCAGAGCATCCAGAAACTTGAGGTCAATGAGATATGGTACTAACTTGTGCCTGGAAATAAAAGAAGAAGAAATCATTGTTAACTTGGACAGCCTTTCAAATTGAAAACCATATAAATCAGAACTATCAATAGATACAAAACCCTTCCTCTGGCAAGGGAGACATTTCTGTGTTTTTTTTTAACACTCCTCTATGTTTACATTTACATCTTTTGGGTTTTGCTTCTCTCTCCTTCTCTCTGTTGTGCAAGATTTATAGCTCTACAACACACCATTTACATTCATAATCAGTAAACTTTCTATTTCTCTCTCTCCCTCTCTTTCTTTCTCTCCACCACATACTAAAATGTACCTCTATCTCTCTCTCTCTCTCTCTCTCTCAATATATGTCTTTCTCTCACTCCTTTCTCTCTCTTCATCTTTAACTTCCTTTCTCCCACACCCCCATCAAGTATACTCACCTAATAATTAGTTAACTTTCCATCTTTCTCTCTAACTCTATCTCCCTCTTACTCTTCACCACACCCTCTTTCTAGCTCTATGTCTCTAAATCTCTCTCTTGATATAAGTCTTTCTCTCTCTCTCTCTCTCTCTCTTTGCCTTCTCCCACACCCCCATCAAGTACTCACCTAATTGGTAGAAAGGTGAGGATGAGGAGAGGGAAGACCATTTTGAGGTAGGGCCACGGGGAGAAGCCGAACCCACAGAGGATGCCGAGCTGTAGAACCTGAACGGCGGTGAAGAGATGCATCTTACGCTGTGGTACTCTTCTTACATAATGGTTGGGAGGGTAGGCGGCCTAGAAGAACAATGGTGATACACGTTAAAGATAAAGATGAAAAAATGAAATGGAAGCTCTTATTACCAATCATGTAAAAGAATATGTTTTGACTAATACGTGATGATACAAATTTTGCTGAGAAACCGCCTACTAATTGATGTAATTGGTAACTTATTATATCTATTTGGACCTGATAGATATCGCGCATGTGTCGTGCACGTGTCGCGTATTCCCATATACATCTTTCTGTGTACAGTGCCTGTAATTTTACCAAGACTGGGCCAAATTTCTTATCATTTTGATGATTCCAGAACCTCGCAGTACACACCAATACTCATATGCTAGATGATCAACTTTTTCTGATTGATTCCACAACGTTTCTTTCACAATGCAATCGCATGACCATAACTGGTCTTTATCTTTAATATTGAATAAAGCACTTTTTCTTATTGTTTCTAATCACAGTGAAACCTGTATATAAAAACCATATTCAAGGGTAACCAAAAATGAGGTAATTATAGACAGGTGGTCTTTCTATAGAGGTGGATGCTAAAGTAGGTTTGGATAAAAATCTTATCTTATTGTTACCTTTATTAAAGGAACCTATACATAAAAACTACACCAAAATGCAGTATGAAATACACAACCTAAATTGTGCTATTAATCTAATTGAACTAGTCCAAGGCCAAGTATTAAACCTTTTTTCCCTTTCTTACAGGCACAAAATTACTACTCTTTGAGTTAAGGGTGGCCAATGCGGATTGATATTCTTGCCACAGGATATCCTTGCAGCGCTATGGCTCGAACCCGAAACCAAAACCAGGTTAAGACCGTAATCCAATTACAGTCAAACCTGCTTAAGCGACCACCTGTCTATAAAGACCACATTTTTCATTTCCTTTGAACATGGTTTCCCATTTTAACCTGTATTAAAGACGACCTGCCTATTTAAACCATTTTTCATGTTTCCCTTGAGAGGTCTTTATACACAGGTTACACTGTATTTGGTTCTGGGTTTGGTCTGAGGTTAATTATGGGTTTGGGGATTCAAGAAGTGTATGAGATTTACCATGAAGAAACTGTTGCCATAGAAGGTGTCATAATAATATTAGTATTTCACTTTTATATAACACTTAATAATACATCGACAGTGTCTCTAAGCGCTTTACAAATATATACAACCTCCCTCTGTCAAGACATTGATCCTTACTTGTTCTGTGATGAGTAGAACGATGCGTTCAAAGAGCTGGTTGCCGTCGAGGGCGGTATACGCGATGTAGAGGAAGAGACCGTAGAGGACAGCCTTGGGGATGTACTGGAGAGGGGTTGGTAGCATCATGATGGACAGCCCTATCATGATGTGCGAGAAGAGCGTGGTTAGACGCGTCTCTCTGACTCGCACCACGCTGTATGGAAAGAGATTAGAAGAGAAAGATTAGTTAAGGGTAGTACTGGAGAGGGGTTGGTAGCATCATGATGGACAGTCCTATCATGATGTGCGAGAAGAGCGTGGTTAGACGCGTCTCTCTCACTCTCACCACACTGTATGGAAAGAGATTAGAAGAGAAAGATTAGTTAAGGGATGTACTGGAGAGGGTTTGGTAGCATCATGATGGACAGTCCTATCTTGATGTGTGAGAAGAGCGTGGTTAGACGCGTCTCTCTCACTCTCACCACGCTGTATGGAAAGAGATTAGAAGAGAAAGATTAGTTAAGGGATGTACTGGAGAGGGATTGGTAGCATCATGATGGACAGTCCTATCATAATGTGCGAGAAGAGCGTGGTTAGACGCGTCTCTCTCACTCTCACCACACTGTATGGAAAGAGATTAGAAGAGAAAGATTAGTTAAGGGTAGTACTGGAGAGGGGTTGGTAGCATCATGATGGACAGTCCTATCATGATGTGCGAGAAGAGCGTGGTTAGACGCGTCTCTCTCACTCTCACCACGCTGTATGGAAAGAGATTAGAAGAGAAAGAATAGTTAAGGGTAGTATGAAATGATCTATGAGGGCCTAGGAGAACAGCAAGGTTAGACACGTCTCTCTCACTCTCACCACGCTGTATGGAAAGAGATTAGAAGAGAAAGATTAGTTAAGGGTAGTACTGGAGAGGGGTTGGTAGCATCATGATGGACAGTCCTATCATGATGTGCGAGAAGAGCGTGGTTAGACGCGTCTCTCTGACTCTCACCACACTGTATGGATAGAGATTAGAAGAGAAAGATTAGTTAAGGGATGTACTGGAGAGGGGTTGGTAGGATCATGATGCGACAGTCCTATCACGATGTGTAAGAAGAGCGTGGTTAGACGCGTCTCTCTTACTCTCACCACACTGTATAGAAAGAGATTAGAATAGAAAGATTAGTTAAGGGATGTACTGGAGAGGGGTTGGTAGCATCATGATGCGACAGTCCTATCACGATGTGTAAGAAGAGCGTGGTTAGACGCGTCTCTCGTACTCTCACCACGCTGTATAGAAAGAGATTAGAATAGAAAGATTAGTTAAGGGATGTACTGGAGAGGGGTTGGTAGCATCATGATGCGACAGTCCTATCACGATGTGTAAGAAGAGCGTGGTTAGACGCGTCTCTCGTACTCTCACCACGCTGTATGGAAAGAGATTAGAATAGAAAGATTAGTTAAGGGTAGTATGAAACGATCTATGAGGGCGTAGGAGAACAGCAAGGTTAGACACGTCTCTCTAACTCTCACCACACTGTAGGGAAAGAGATTAGAACAGAAAGATTAGTTAAGGATAGTATGCAACGATCTATGAGGAAGTGTGAGAACAGCATGGTTAGACGTCTCTCTCACTCTCACCACACTGTAGGGAAAGAGATTAGAAGAGAAAGATTAGTTAAGGGTAGTACTGGAGAGGGGTTGGCAGCATCATGATGGACAGTCCTATCATAATGTGCGAGAAGAGCGTGGTTAGACGCGTCTCTCGTACTCTCACCACACTGTAGGGAAAGAGATTAGAACAGAAAGATTAGTT
Organism: Strongylocentrotus droebachiensis; assembly: GCA_035222895.1. NCBI lineage: Eukaryota > Metazoa > Echinodermata > Echinoidea > Camarodonta > Strongylocentrotidae > Strongylocentrotus > Strongylocentrotus droebachiensis. The sequence continues at coordinate 17,274 of JAVYIG010013246.1, forward strand.
AAGGATAGTATGCAACGATCTATGAGGAAGTGTGAGAACAGCAAGGTTAGACACGTCTCTCTCACTCTCACCACACTGTAGGGAAAGAGATTAAAAGAAAGATTAGTTGAGGGTAGTATGAAACGATCTATGAGGACGTATGAGAACAGCAAGGTTAGACATCTCTCTCTCTCTCTCACTGTCACAATACTGAATAAATGGAGAGAAATGGGAATAGAAACATTTGGGAACAATGGATATATCTATGTTGGTGTGTGTGAGAAGGGGTGGGTGTCAGATAAACCTCTGTAACCTTCACGTCATCATCAACAAAGACGGCAAAAGAAACCTGAAAAAGTGCTTGAAAACAAAATTAGACATGAAAGGGAATTCCTATTATAAAACAAAGTAGGCCCCTGTTAACATCAGTGAAATAGAAATAGTGAAAGTTTGGAATCAACGTGCCAAAGATTAAAAATCAAATCATTATTACCGTAAATTTCTTGTGGTACGCCGTGTGTAATAGAAGAAAAATTGGAGGAATTATTATTATAAACTACATATTGAGATCTATTAGAAAGATTACTTTCAAACCAAGATGACAGACAAATTTAAGTGTTGTTCTAGTTTCCGAGTGGTGAGTCAAGACACCGATTACTGAGCTGGGAGACATTGCCAGGCATAGCGCCAGGTGGAGGGGCATTAATCATTTTTTTTTTTTTAAAGTGCGTCTTATACACAGAGATTTACGGTACGAGTCAAAATCCTGAGTGGTGAAGGATCTGCCAAAGCAAAGTTGGTCATGATGTCTGACATTGTACATGGACTAACTGTACCTTCATTGAGTACCCTAATTCCTTGCTGGCTTCATGATCAGGGGGGTGTTTCACAACGATTCTAAGTCAAACTTAACTCTAAGTTGGACTTAGAAATTATGGAGAGCCATTTGTAGCCTTAAAATAAAATATATTAAAAACCAAAAAATTCAAATATTTTAGACTTATCATAAATTCCACATCAAGAACATGAAATCTCCCATGATAATAGAAAATATGAATGATTTGAATCAACAGTTTATGCCTTTTAAAATAACCTTTACAAAATATTTTCAAAGATGCTAACGACTTTCCATAATTGCTAAGTCCAACTTAGATCTTTGTGAAACACCCCCCTGGTGTAATGGATGCTACATGTTGTTCATGGAAACAGTAACGCATTGCGTGTACTTGTGTTCAAATTTTTAAACTGAATGTTTAATCCAAGAAAAATGTGTTACTCTTGCTACCTATTCCAACTGACTAAAATCAAACTTACATATGGTAGACGTGTCCCTGGTCGACTCTCTCCTCGACGTCGGCTAGCGCCCTCACATGCAGCGGAGAGTGAGGCAGAGCAGCGTGGACCCACGGTAGACCAAAGATGGACACAAAGCAATTCATGATGGCTACTACAAACAGGTCCAGATGGTACGCTGTCCCTTTCTTCAATCTAGGAGAATAAATTTAGAAAAGAGCCATTTATGCAAAATGATTATTAACTTTAACATAGAGATGGTAGGCTGTTTATGTCCACTACCTAGGAAAGTTTTTTTTTTCTTCTTTTAATGTGGACAAGGGTGAACAATTATTGGGTGCTTTCAGATCAGAATAAAAGGGACATCTCAACATTTCCTAGCATACAGATAATTGATGAACAATGCTTAATGCGTTCACTAAGGGCACATAGTTCGACTTGGTTTCGCACCTGGGACCTTCTGGTTTCAAGACCACTAGTTCTTGAATGTCATTTGGGATACATGTGTATTCTTTTTATTTTTATATTCCTTTACAGAAATAAAAATGAAATAAGAAAAGCAAAATACAGAAACAAAAGTTGTTATAAAAACATCATTAAATTGGGGGGGGGGGGAGAATGATGTCAACAAGGTTAGAAAAAAGAAAAGGAGAGTACAATACTACACTCACTTGTTAGCAGGGTTGTTGACGAGGGCGCTAGATATGTTTTGATCCATAAAGAAGAGCAGAGAGAGACAGAATCCTAGCCCCATAGAGCCGGCTACCATACCGATAGTGATCCCTTCAAACTTGGTCACTTTCAGAGCTTCACCATCGTTATAGCTGAACAAGTCCGCTGCCAAATACAAATAAATAAGAATGTATTATATATTTCGTCTCTATGAATATGGTGGATTATTGTTATGACTTATATTTGTTATCAACAGATATGATGCAGGCACTATTCTTTCCCCCTACACATGGTACTAAATAAGACAAGCAAAGTGTCTGTGAGAGAAAACCTTGGAAAATTTTAATCCCATTCAACTCTGTGTAGAGTAAAGAAAATAGGCAAGAAAAATCATTAATTTTATGTTGACTGATGACAATCAAAACAAGATGCAAATATACATGCATATGTGTAAACCTATTATATATTAACAAATTTTCAATGTACATCAAATTTAACTACAATCCTTTGAGAAATGTATTAAACAGTGTTACAACAAGAGAAATAAATACATAATTATATATGTAAGTGTTGCCAATTTGATTATTTATTATTTCAAGTAAACATACCTTCGGTACCCCTGAAGACGTAGGATCCAACAAAGGACATGATGAGAACGGCCACTGGAAGGGCGTAGTCGGCCAGAGCCTCTCGCTTGCTTGCATCAAGAAATGGACTGTGAAGAGGAAACAAGATGAGCAAATTTGATTTGGAGATGATCGCATCATATGGTGATCTAATTTCACATTCACATGAAGTTTCAATATTGTGGTTGCATTCAATCAATTGTGAGACAATGTGTTTAAAGGTAAAGGGTAGTTTTGAAAAAGAAAAGGACATTGGAAAGACGTTATACATGAACCATGACATGATGTACTTCGGGCATTAAAAAAAGGTTGAGCAATCATATTTTATTGCTTGATGCCAATTTCCAGAGAAGCAAGTATATAATATGGGAATCTTTTTCTTCCCCATCCCTCTTCTCTTCTCTATCACCCTCTCTCTCTCTCTCTCTCTTTCCCTCTCTCTCTTTCTCTCTCTCTCTTTCTCTCTCCATCTCTCTTTCCCTTTGTTCTTATCTTTCAATTTTTCTTTCAATCACTCAATATCAATCAATCAATATCTATCTGTCAGTCAGTCAGTCAGTCAGTCAGTGAATGAGTTAGTAAGAGAGCGAGTCAGTGAGTGAGTGAGTGAGTCAGTCAGTCAGTCCGTGAGTCAGTCAGTGAGTCAGTCAGTCTGTCAGTCTGTATGTCAGTCTGTCTTTCTGTCTTTCTGTCAGTCTGTCAGTCTGTCAGTCTGTCTTTCTGTCTGTCTGTCTGTCCATCTATCCATCTGTCCATCTAGCCATCTATCTATCTATTCACCTATTCATCCATCTACCTATCACTCAACTCACCTCTTTGTGAAGTTGTAGAGCGTCACACCAAGCCAGAGTGTGCCCAGCATGAGCAGCAGGTAGAGGATACTGGAATCCCTGTGGCACTCCGGAGCGGAAGCGAGGGTAGTGGAGAGTTGGGTGGAGATATTGCTCAAGAGGGTGGTTGTCGGGTCGGTATTGCTATCGTTGTAGAGTAAGCTGGACGGTGTGGCAGTGCTTAACAGCCCCATGGCGGTGGCGGCTGCCCCTGTGCACTCGCTTGCATGGTAATGCTTGTCAAATTCTAGAAAGCAAAGTGAAATTTAAAGATAAAGTGGAGTTCTTGGGGGCGTTTCATGAAACAATTAGTCAGTGGTTTTCACCGACTAATATCATGTTCACCGACAATTCTTTTGTCACCGACTATTTTCCAGGCCCGTGATTGGTCAAATGTAGTCAGTGCTGACTAAATTGTCGGTGAACATTATATTAGTTGGTGAAATCCACAGACTAATTGTTTCATGAAACACCCCCCTGGTCATGCGATTGCATTGTGAAAGAAAAGGTGTGGAATAGATCAGAAAAATTTGATCATGTACATGTAGCATGTAAGTATTGGTGTGTACTGCAAGGTTCTGGAGTCATCAAAATCATAAGAACTTTGGCCCAGTCTTGGTAAAGTAACAAGCACTGTTTACAGAAAGGTGTATATGGGACTACACAAATGTTGTCGGGGCTACTGACCTTGATTTCCTTATCTTTCTATGCTCTTTACTCAGCCAGTATACATTTTCTACCAAAATTGTTTGGCAAATGACATTTATTTGTAATCATGAACATTCAGTGTAAGTTTTGTTTGATTCTGTGAGAATTCATTTTCTTTTTTTACCAGAACTCAAGTTTATCTTTAAACTTCAAATGAATCAACTGTAACTCAACTTGAGATTAATATCAACTCTGCATAAGAGATAGGCAATAGTACTAGTAATGTGGATTTTTTTTTTATAGGGCTTGGGATCAATTTAAAGAAAAAAAAACAATGCAAATCGATCATTCAATTTGGATCATTCACAATGTTCATCAGACTGGGTTCTGCTCATCAAAATTAGCAACAGAATGTCATAAACAGAGGTAACCAGTGTACACGAATGATAGGATCGTCTCAAATATGCTGATTTTATGATAATAACAAATAAAATTGCAATTTGTCCATGAAATTCTTGAGAATATGAACATGAGGTGTTCTTAATGATGAACATAATTTAAACCTTTCAAGAACTCAAGATGCCACAAAGTATATACACATTATGAATAATAAATTATATTACTGGAAGCATGTTTTAAATAATGGTTGCCAGTTTAGTTGTTAAACGCCCTACCGGCTCTCGACAGACAAAATTGCAAACATAATTAGAATTTGGTTAATTCAAACCAGCTTACAGCACTGAAAGGATCATTTCAGAAATTTGGTGATAAGATTTTATGAGCTGAACTCTTTTTATAATTTGTACTCACCGGCAGCCAAATCCTTGAAAGCATCTACACAAAATGCTATTGATACAAAAAGAGAGAATATCTCCTCCGTTGATCTGCAACAATAAAGACAAAAAGTAAAAAATTTAGAAATCACCAACTACCAGTTCTTCAAAAGTTTATATAAATATCAATCAGGTACTGTACATGTATTTTTTTAAAACAAATGAGCTATTTAGTATATAACAGTTTAACAACAAAATTAAAAACATTCTATGTTGACTTCAAGCTATCAACAACAGACTAGTCACTCAAGAATCTTTCTTTATCTGGATTAAATAAGAACAAAATAAAAAAATGATGAAATATGCACAATTTCCCCAATATTTTAATTCAGATTCAAATCTACAACGTTCGATCAACCCTTGGAGTAGCCACATCACTAGCTAGTAAAAGAGAGAGAGAGAGGAAGACAAAAAATAAGCACGATACAACTGCTCAACATCTTATTTTCAAAGAGCGCCACCTAGAGTTATCTTCTGGAGAACCACGCTAATTAAAAAGGTAGCGTAAACCCAGCGGACCCCTAACCAGCTCACTTACACGAGAGACGATTACTGAGTTTCAGATAATCATGAAGATATATTTTTCAATAACGAGTTCCCTTGTGGTACTATTTGATTCTGGTGAAATGTGACTGAATTCAATTTATAATGATTTTGTGTCCTCGTACATGTATGTACAAAAAAGACACACAGGCAACGTCAAAACACACCAAGAATCAAGAATGCACAACATTTGCACAACGGTTTTATAATGCTACTATGAAAATAGGCATCCAAGATTACTTATAGGGAAATATAGGGACAGGCACTATATAAATACATGTATGGTCACTTTTTATCATTCATAAATGTATTTGTGTCTTGATATATTTTCATATCCCTAAATTCAGCAGCTTTTAATACTTCAATGAGGGGACCTCGTTAATATATCTCTTAATGGAATACCGGGTACCTGTTTGGGGTCAATGTCAACTTTTTTGAAGGTCGTTTTGGTCGCGCAACTCTGGTGTCCCTTCTTTCCAATTCATGTAAATAAAGATGATTAACCAATAAATGTCAGAGGTGTATCAAACAAAGAATCAAGCTGGTTTATGCCCTGTTAAAAAACTCTGGGAAAATACTGCAACTTAAAATGAGATACACCACACGAGGCTGCCCAAATGTATCATGCCTCCTTTGTAATTGAAGGATTATGCCCCGTATTTATCAATTTCTAGATAGGGCATGGGTCGTTATTTTGTTCTCTTTTATTTCTTATTTTCTCATTTTAATCCATTAATTTTTTTTCTTAATCTAAAAAAAAAAAAAAAAAAAAATTATTATTGTTTTTTTTTTCTTTTTCATTTTTTTTTTCCATTTTTTTTTTTTTTTTTTTTTTTTTTTTTTTTTTTGGGGGGGGGGGGGGGTTGGGAGCTTGGGGGGCTCGAGGCTACCCAAGGACGGAATGACTCACCTTGTAGACCACTTCATAAGCTTGCTTGCATCGGTGAAAGAGTATATGATGAGAAACAGAGAGTTCCAGACCCCGACCAAGGCATACATAGAGTAGAAGTGTAGATCCAGGTCCTCACATATCGTATAGAGAACTGAAAAGAAACAAGAGGATTGGATATAATAATAATAATAATAATGATAGAAACTTGTATAGTATTTATGATGTTCTAAAATGTACAACACAGAAATGTGATTCGTACACCACTTGGATGGCGCAATACAAAATATTTTGATATTTTGACAGATATACATGTAGCTAAAACAGCACTGCCACTTTATCAGTTAAGAAAGTATTAACTTCATTTTGCCATGATAGCTTTGTACAATAATCTGAACAGAATACAATCTGAGCAGAATACAGTGAAAAATGATGCCAAGATCCTGCATTAAAACCAGATTCTTAAAGAGAAGGTTGAGTTCTGGGAAGAGGTGAAATATAATCATTGTTATTATGCAAGTCAGGAAGAAAATCAGATAAAACATGTTCCCTGAAAAGCATGGGTCTTCAAATACCTTCATATTCTAAATTTGGCATGTAACAGCATAAAATCGGGACGGACTTTTGTGCCACATGTTCGTGTAGTTCCATGCCCATCTTTTCTGTGTACAGTGCTTGTAACTTTACCTAGACTGGGCCAAATTTCTTATCATTTTGATGATTCCAGAACCTTGCGGTACACACCAATACTTATATGCTAGATGATCAACCTTTTCTGATCGATTCCACACAGTTTCTTTCACAATGCGATCGCATGACCAAAACTCAACTTTATTTTTAACTTCAATCATGGAATGTACTTTACCTGTACCCCAAATCAAACCTGAAACCTCTTTGCAACCCTAACCCTAAAATCTTTGACAAATAAAGCCCAGAGCAATTGTCACGAGAGCAAATGTTGGAGAAATGAGAGAGAGAGAGAGAGAGAGAGAGAGAGAGAGAGAGAGAGAGAGAGAGGGGATCAAATTAAAATACCCTTTCAACTTTCTAGTCACGACTATTGAAGGCCACAGAGTATGTGTCTTCTTGATAAACAAACAGCATCTCAATAATGTTCTACAGGATAATATTCATTTGTTCATTTCTTGCAAATTACCAGCGGCCAACATCCTCTCTGTTTCAACTGTTTTCAAGGAGAAACAAAACAGTAAGGTTTTGATAACAACACATCACAGTAAGTGTACTTGAAATCAATATTTTCACATTTTGACAGATACAGCTAAAACAACACTGCCACTTTCGTCAGTTGAAAAAAATTATTAACTTCATTTTGCCATGACAGCTTTGTGCAATAATCTGATCAGAAAACCTATTTTTCACATTCAGCTATTCTGAAGTTCTTAAACTGTATTGTAGTTCATTTGCTACAGGTTTTCATAAGTAGTGAATGTAAAACCTATTGCAATTACAGGCAGGATATTCTTAGTAAATCAAGCTATAAAGACAAAAAAATATAGACTAAGATAAATGTTATCAACATAGATATAACAGTATTAGTGTCAGACAGATATTACTGGATGAACAAACAAAGAAAGTGCTTTTCAAGAAACACAATTTAACCCTTCGCCTGCGGAGACTGGGTGGTACCTGTGGCAAAGCCTATGTGAATGCGAGAACTCAGTAGTCAATGGGTGAAATTTGACTCTTCAACATTTACTGTTACTTGCACTTGGAGTATGAGTTGTTGTTAAGATATCATACTACTTACCAAACTCCCTATACAGTGTGAGTAAAAAAAAAGTTTACACCTAGAAAATTGCTAATTATTTAAAAATCATCTATGAACAGTAAAAGATTATACATCTAATGGAAGAGTGTTTTATGCAAGAGTGCAAAAATCGATTTGCGCCAAAGTTGCTTGTGTGATGTTTGAATAAAACAATTGGGGTTTGGGTATTAATTCGGTCTTTGCAGATCCAAATAACATCCCTAACATAATTAATCATGCCATACATATCAAATATCAAATATCAACGAACATTTGTGCGTGCATGCGTGCGTAGGTAAACGCCATCAACCGCGGACCACTCCATAGAAAACTACCTCAAACCGCGGACATACCTAAAATGGGGGACCGTCCACGGTTGCGATACCGGTTCCGCCGTATAAAATTTACGACGTAGGGGGCGTTTGAATATTAGATGACACAGCGTGTAGGCTAAATCGAATGGATCAGTCCTATGTGTATCGCGAACTGTCACAGCGCCCCCTTCGATGACTGCGCGGGAAAGGCGCGCTACCTGCTATCATCCCATAGCAGGTACGTCCGCGGTTTGATGTAGTTTTCTATGGAGTGGTCCGCGGTTGCAGGCTATTACCCATGCACACACACACAAGTACTAAACTTGGTCCACGTTTGACGCCATAAACGTGTAGTGGTGGGTGTGTGTGTGTTACTTTGCTTCTGCAAAAAGCTTACGCAATGCATTTCATTTGATACATTAAATTCATTATCTCATCCACTAATCCCAACATTATGCTGGAAGGCATCCCTTTGGCGCAAGTTGATTTTTGCACTCTCGCAAACAATGCCTCATGTTCATCCAAGCGTGAACACATACCACACAAAAATGATACCAAACGATTTGGGATAAAACACTCTTGCATAATATGTACACTAATTTACTGTTCATATATGACTTCTAAAATAATTAGCAATTTTCTAGGTGTAAACTTTTTTTTGACTCACACAGTATTCAGTATTTTCTTCTCTTTTTGTCATTTCACATTCAAAAGCACAACTTTATACTCTCATCCAACACACTGATCAATCAAGTGCAAGAAAAATCAATACCATCTTCACCATTACTATTCATGCGCAAAATGGAAACCTACAAGAAATAAACATTCTGATTTCCTAAAGAGCCTTGTAATATTGGAAAGGGTATACCCCAATGCTTTCATTTCCTGCTTTCAGCTCCATTCTGAAAAAAATTCAGGCATTTACAATCTCTGTTTACATCCGTCCGTGTTTCATGGCATTTTGGGGAGACTCCAACTTGAACAGATTTCGTTGGATGATCATTTTCCAACTGCTCATTTTACGCGCTCCATTAGCCTTTAGTACGACGCGGGGTAAATTGTTGCGAGGGAGGCATGCCGCCGCGGCACTAGGGCTAGCTCCCAGGGTTGTCGCAGCTCGGCCGAGCTAAATATAGCCCGGCCGGCGTCTCACTCAGATATTATGCCGACTGCGATTTATGGGGTTCATCATGTGCGTGGGAGAAAGCTAGACATGGTAACCAGAAACTCTGCAGGATTAAGCTGGCTGTGTCTGGTTGTATACAATGACTTTGCAAGGTTCTGACTTAATCGTGTCGAGGAGGTTTTTTGAAGAAAATTGAGAGGAATCGTGCAGAATGGCACGTTGGGAATGTCTTAATTTGGTGTGTTATCTTACTATGCTTATGATAGTAGAAATTGGAAAAATGTTACTCACAAAAACATTACCATAGATATGGTGGAAGATTAGAATTATACAAATAGTCTGAATTTAACAAAAATGCAGCCCCTGAAAAAAATTAATGATGTCTCTGGATGCAATGACCATTGTTTCATAGTTTAATCATTGATCTTTGTTTCACCAACTTCATAAGAAATTGTTGAGTAAACCAGTAGGGGATGTTAAGATTAGAGAGCTATCTCAGTCAGGGACTTGATAAGTGGAGATGAATACTCTATTATATTTCCATGTATCTAGTCATGTTATTCAACAAAGAAACAAGAGAAAAATAAATATAAAAACAGAAATGAACCTCCAATGTTAGAATAAGGTTTGGAAATTCTCAATTTTAAAATATAACAGCAGACAACCTGCCTGAAGTGAAAACACTCCTTTTTCGCTCAAACACAATAGAACAGGTAGGATTCTAGTTGCAGCTTTTCCTTTTGTTTTAATTGTTTGAAGAAAAGAAAAAATCTTTATTATTGCTTTAGTGTAAAGTTATGGGTCATGGTTTTAAGAGATATCTTGTGGCTTGTAACGCTTTCCATAATGAAGCATCATATCAAGGAAAAGATTCATGAATGCTGATTAGAACTGTCAACTGATTGTTCAGCTGAATGAATTACCAACGAAACCAACATGAGTAATTGGGTAATGAATATAAATTAGTTGCATGCATATCCAATGGGATTGAATGGTTAAGAATAAATTGACAAAACGCCCCCACTTGAATGACACATAATGTTCTTAATTGATTCAATTTGTTTGGGGCAACATCCTAACTGATAGCTAATTAAGATGAGCTCTACTGAGCTATTCTCTCCTATATCATCAGACTTATTGACTAAAAATGTAGATAGATTCTCAGTTATAGAGTACAGAGTATCTGCCGTGAGAACTTAAAGACTGGAAATACTAAGCAATCAATGAACTGAGGCTCAGTAACATCAATCTTCTAAACAAATTAAAGATTGCTTATATTTTGAAACCCGGGAAAATTCTCTCATTGAAATTCTTTAAAAAGTAAGGTAAAGGTAAACAGCCTTTTAAAACATAGTACAATTTTAATTCCAAATACTGTGACTACATGTAACTACTAATATAGTTGAAATTGTTTGGCTGGAAAGTTTCATCAATTTACTTATTATTTGTTTACAGATTTCTTAACCTCCAATGTTTATATCCCCCTTTTCATCAACTAGAGTCAATGAAATTTGACACAAAAAGATTGGAGCTTACCTAAACAATTAAACAAACTCACACAATTGGCTTATTTTATGTACAAACCCTGCAAATGTCTGTGAATGTCTCTCAATGTATGCAAAAAGCTGCAAAGGTTTGCAAATACCTACAAATATCTGCAAAAATGTACACATGTCTTAAAAAAGTTATGTAACTATATGTCTCCACACGTCTGTAAATAATCCCCATATATGTCTGTAAATATCTACAATTGTCTGCACATGTCTGTTAATGGTCTGTAAATGGTCTGCAAATGGTCAGGTCCTTGTTCACAAAAATTTCATTAATGTAGATTAGTACCCTTAAAACCCCTACTGGTAGACAAAACTAGAGAAATTGAATGCCACATTTAATAATTTCAGCACAGCTTGGTGTTTCAGCTGCAGAAGCACGTTCATGACCTTCCTTCTACCGTTCTAATACCCGCTACACTAATCTAGTTTATAGGCACTTCATTAACCTTTATGCAAGGTCTGTCAGCTTTAAGAATAATACTTTAGCTGCAGACACACTGACACTCGTTGTTAATGCTACGGTCACAAAGGTTCGTTCGAATCCCCATTTTCCATTGTCTTCCCGAATTTCCATTGTCAGAAAATTGTTTGTACGGCGTTCATAGCAGTTCTTAATGGCATTTGTGACCGAGGCTTTAGCTGGATTTTTTCAGATTGGTGTCAGTTGTTTTCAAATAATGCACAAAAGGTTTAATTTAACAGGATAAAGTGATGAAAAGGGGGATGCTGACACAATAATTATAAATTTAGAGGGTAATCCAATATTTTTAATAAGAAAAGACCCTCCCGAGTAATACATTTTGGTAAAGTAACATAGTTATTCATAAAAAATACTATTTATGCAATTTTAAATGATATCCAGATCATAGTTATTCATACAAATATAATCTTCATGCAGGTTTAAATGAAACCTAGATCTAATTATCCCACAATCAAGTCACATTTTTATATCTTAACAGGAGACAAAAATGGGGAGACTTTAGGGTGTGATTTAAACATCAAGTTTGTTTTTAATTTAATTTTTTACTAACTGCCCTTTTGTGAGAGGCCTTATGTACAATCAAGGAGTTATCAAAAAGAAGCCCTTGAGTATAATAATCTGGCAAGTCGGTATCTGCAGACTAGCATTAATGAAGCAAGGTAGCTTAGGCAAGGCCATGTGATTTACATCAATCGGAATGAAATGCATTAAACAGATCATCCCAGCCAGCAAGCAAATTAAAGAGAATGGCCTGAGCGACTGTAAGATTGGTTGGATGTTGACAGGTTCCGTGGCATGGCCTATATTAATTGAAATACTATAGCTTAAACTATACATACTGTATGTATGTATTGACCCATATGGGAGAGAGAGAGAGAGAGAGAGAGAGAGAGAGGGGGGGGGGGGATTACAAAAACAGATTCATAGATGGAGATATAGACGGGCGAAAAGGGAAATGTGCAAATTGACAGAAAGAGAGACAATTTTTCAAACGTATTGTACAGCAATAAAAAGGGTAAAATTGCTTCAGTCACTGTGTATTACCAAGTATTTGCCTATTCACTGTTTATAATTCACACAGATAAAGTTACACTCTGAATAATGTTGCGAGCATGAGAGCAATTTCTTTGCCAAGTAAATAACCATCTTCCTGACACTCACAGCCCCTCTCTATCTGTTAGTCGTGCCTCCGAACCTTTTTAGGTGGGTTATCTTAAATTTGATACATATTATTGACAGAACTAATATTTGTTTCTTTGCACAAAGTTATGAAACCAATTAAATGTTTTTAAGACATACATATTGTTAGCGATATAATGAACAGACAAATTCCTACATTGAGATATGAATGGCGGAGTCTTTGGTTCATATACTTTGTGATGTTACAAGTAGTTTCTTCTTCTTTTCTTTGCACAAAGGATACACACCTTTAACATGATTGCAAAACATTCCCAGTCAGAGTGCACAATGAGCCATTTAGACAGCATCAAGGGTACTTTCATCTCCTGATCATCGTCTTCGATTTTGACACTTGCCTCTCATCACATGGTCTAATGTTGGGTAGCTGTGTAGTGAGTGATACAGGGGCGTTTGTTTGATGCATAGGAAAGGCATGCATACTACGGGAGGTGTCGGAGCGTATCTGCTATGTAGAGGCATGTGATCGCGCATACATGAGGTGGGGTAATGAAATGTGGCACGCGGTGTGCTGAAAGAAGATCAAGCGATTTGCTCTTGAGGTGTTACCGTAGTAAATAGGGAAGACGAGGAGAGGAGAGAGAGGAGGGGAGAGGAGAGAGAGGAGGGGAGAAGAGAGGAGGGGAGAGAGAGAGATGGGAGAGATGGGAGAGAGAAAACAGAGGGCAACAAGAGAGGCAGGAAGGGGGCACAGGAAGAAAGGAGGGAAAGAAATACAAATATAGGTAGGGAAAAATAAATGGACTGAAAGAAAGGAGAAGAGGGAGGGAGAGAGAGTTGAGAGAGGTAGATTTATAGAAAGAGGTAGATTGAAAAGGAGAGGGGAAGGGCAAGAGAGGGTAGAGGGGGGGGGGGGATTTAAGGAGGTAGTGATGTGGAATGAAAAAGAGAAGATGGGTATGTGAGAGAGAGGGGTAGAGAGAGAGAGGAAAAAAAGAGAGAACTAAAGGAGAAGAGAGAGGAAAATGACCATGAGCATTGCTGAAGCCGAACACACATAAGTATGAAGATAATGCTGTATGACACTAGAACCTCATAAACACATTCAAATAGAAAAGTGTGAAGGTCAAAAAGTGCTAAGAGGGTGTTTGCATCAATTCAGTGCAATCATTTATCATAAATATTTAGGGTATCATTACAAGTATTTTGGTTAAATCCCCCCATTCTAGAAATGTCAACACTGCAGATAGTTGGTGTGGATCAAAGTCAAAAGTGATGAAACAGAAATGGGGCTAGTTATGGGTAATCACCACAACCCTTGTCACTGCTAATATTGAGCATTTTCACTGTAATTATAATAATTAATGAAGGAATTAATGAAGGAAAAGATGACAAACAATGACTATTATAAGTATCTAGGTTGAATTCCCCCAATTCTGGAAATATTAACACAGCAGATAATTGGTGTGCTTCAAAGCCACAAGTGGTGAAATTGAAATGGGGCTATTTATGGGCAATTGTTATCATTGTAATTATGATAATTAAAGACACAGTGAAGACGGAGATGACAAACAGACTATCATACAGGGCTCTCTTGTAAAGCAGTTTAAATTTACTGAAGGCTCTACACTGTATACAGAACACAGAATAAATAAACACATGCATGTGAGAAAAACTACATAAATGGAAACCTAATAATGTGAGTCAAAGCAAAAATTTACATTCATAATCAGAAATGTAATAAAAAGGGATATCTTATTTAATATGAATCCTATTTAGAACAAAAGATACTGACAAGAAAAAAGGAAATAACATGCAACAGGCATCTACCCCCCCCCCCCCAAAAAAAAAGAAGAAAAAAAAAAGAAGAAGAAACCAGGAGTGATTCTCTCTATTGTGAAATGTATATCCATAGAAGTTATTCTTCATCAAATTTATCAATCAAACAAAGTATGTTAAATAAGATATTCACTCTTGAAAGGCCAGTGTTGAAAAAAAAAGTTAAAAAAAAACAAAAAAACACTGAGCCCCCAAAAAAGGTTACCGATCTCCAGAGAATATTCTGACTATACACGGACATGAAGGGTAGACCGGCCGGTCAACAGCAGGTAGATCTAGGGTCATCTCGGTCGTTAGTGCAAAGGAACTCAACTGACCTCATTTCTAATTACTGGACATCTGGAAAGTTCACATCTACCTTAGATGACTCTGATTTAGCACAAAACCACATTTCTAGCAATCAGGAATGAGGTGTAAACACCAGGGGGGTGTTCCACAAAGATCCTAAGTCGAACTTAACTCTTAGTTGGACTTAAAGATAAAGTTGAGTTCTGGTCATGCAATTACGTTATGATAGAAATGTTGTGGAATCGATCAAAAAAGGTTGATCATCTAGCATATAAGTATTGGTGTGCACTGCAAGATTCTGGAATCATCAAAATGATAAGAAATTTGGCCCAGTCTTGGTAAAGTTACAAGCACTGTACACAGAAAGATGTGTACGGGACTATACGAACATGTGGCGTGAAAATCCGCCCCGATTTTTATGTAACATGCCATATTTAGAATATTAAGGCATTTGAAGAGCCATGCTTTTCACGGAACATCTTTTGTCTGATGTTCTTCCACACTTGCATAATAACAATGATAACGCTCACAAATTATTTTTCAACTCTTCCCAGAACTCAACCTTCTCTTTAACTCTAAGTTGGACTTTAAAATTATGGAGAGTCATTTGCAGCCTTAGGATAAAATATATATTCAAAAGCAAAAACTAGAAGATGAAATCTCCTTAATAATAGAAAATATGAATGATTTGAATTAACATTTTATGCCTTTTAAAATAACTTTAACAAAATATTTTCAAAGATGCTAACAGCTTTCCATAATTTTTAAGTCCAACTTAGAGATAAGTTCAACTTAGGTTCTTTGTGAAACATCTCCCTGGTCTAAATCTGGGCTGGGTCAAAAATCACTCTAAGATTAAGAAGCTTTCTTGGGTGACTTAGCTGTTTAGGATATCTTATGCATGCCCTAGCATCGCTTAGACACAAATGTTGTATGACACTAAATTATAAAACAAACTCTTGGGACATAAGAATTTGAACAGAATAGAAATAGTATAGAAAGAGAAAGAAAGTGTATCATGTACTGCTCAACAAGAAAGTCACTGATTTGGGCATTCTGAACCCGGCCTGAATTTAGATTAGTTCCAAGGATACCAGCCTAAATAATCACTGTTCCTTATTAATCTATCTGTCTCCTAACCCCTTCTTCCCATTACCCCTTGCTCCTGTCTCTCCCCCATCTCCAATCAAGATTCTCTGCACAAAGCAATGTCTTGCTACTGAGACTCACATGCATTCATTACAGCTAGGCAATTGATTTAACACGCACAAGCAGCGCAACTGCTTAAAGATCCAGTTGGGTTCATGTGATGCAGAATACAATGAAACAAAACTTGATGAGCACATTATTACTTTCTTCTATATCAATGGAAACGGCAAAATAAAAAATAGTTTCACAAGTCCAGAATTTCTATGGATTTTTTTTTTCTTCCTCTTCTCAACACATTAAATGCCACACAACTCTCTATGTAGAGTCCGTTAAGACATACACACAATGTATACAACAATGTAAACAAAAGTGAGCAAAATTTGACAAAGTTTCTGAAATCACAGATTTATATGTAATTAACTTATCCAAATTCTGATCGAATCTAATGCTTATCAAACTAAATACATCCTTCGAATAGGAAGTTCTTTCCATGAAACCAACAGTAGATGGATGGAGCGCTCACCACAGATGATTCCATTTCTAGAACTCAAACCTTCTCTTTAAATGCTGAGAGAAGTTAAATGTCACCTTATTATTGAAGGAGCTACTTGGTACAGCACATTATTCTAAGCCTACTTCATTTAGCTTGCATGTCCTAAATCTGTCCATCATATACTTTAAGTGCTCTTTCAGTCTTTCTCTCTCTCTCCACAAGTCAAAATAATGTTGTTGAAATCAGAAATATTTTGAAGTGTACAGATTACCAACCCCAAATATGGGGGGGGGGGGGGGGTGAATTCATGTTTTTCGAGCAACATAAAGATTAATTTTTAAATATTTTAAATCATTCCTTCCTTTGTTCTTTCCTTCATTCTTACGTTCCCTCATTCATTCATTCAATTTCATTTACTTATTTATTTATTTTTTTCGTGGGGGGGGGGGGGGGTGGGGGGGGGTTGATTGATTGGTCCACTTTATTATTAAGGGCATAACAGGAATTCCGGTTGAGGTAAACAACACTCTTCAAGGGTAATATCTGCCATCACTCTGACACAAGAGTTTGAGATAGCGTGTAACATGAGCGCCATTCTGCGGAGCGTTTGTAATTGTTCTTATGGGAAAAGGCTAATGAAGATGTCTGTAAGCTATCAACAGCTCAATGAAACTCACATGCCATAACACATTCTTGAGATGCCTGAGCTGTCATGCTGAGTCAATTGCAGGGTGACGCTGAGGATATGACAGTACACTGCTATATTTTAGTTCCTATGTCAAAATATTTTGTTTTTCTTCATTTTTTCTTTCTTTCAATTGTCTGTTGGGAGTAAGAAAGGCAATAACTACATGAAATAGCATTTTAAATAGTATTAATGACCTTTTGGTTCTTGACGGATGTCACAATTCCAATTTTCCTTTTTTAAAATAAATAATTCCTTGTGCATGTTTCCGATGTTATTAATATCCCTTTTGTTTAGACTGTTATTAACTACATTTATTGAGGCTCTTTTGAAGTACATTTCACAAAACAAGAAATATCAGAAAATCTGATGATTATTAAAATAGGAATCATGTGCATTTATAAACCAAGCATTCTTATTTCTTGCTTTCTGTCTCACTGTTTTGTGATTATTCCTTCTTCTTTAATAGTCCTCAATGATATTCACTGCAAAATCTATCCAATAAGATATACTATTTAGGTATATCACCCACTATACAAATTTCTTACATCTAATCAATCTCTTTTAGATTTATCCATGACACTCTCTAAAGTCAAGTTGAGAAAATGATTAAAGTTGGATTATCCCATTTCAAGTATAACTGTATACAGAGTGTCAACAGCTTGGAGTCTGCAATAGAGGGGGAGGCTTGTGTCTTGGCACATGAACCTTCCAAACACTCGTCAGTCTCATAAATCAATTTTATTGCCTTGATTTTTTTTCTTCTACTCATTGAAAGCATTCTTATTGATTGCCAAATTCAATTAATGTTGAAGGCCCCTGTAGGGACCCACACATCACATGGCTTTATGGAATTAAAAATCAGAGAGTGCTATTAACTACAGGAGAAAGCATTTTCTGGTATTCTTGTCAATATAGTGAATTGTTGATAAAGCCACAATCTTGACTTTCAGACTTTCGACATAAGTGTCACGTTCAGTTTTCTAGTGATTTTGTGAGGCCCCTGCTTTCATCGGATCAGGCGAGCGTGGGGTCCACGGACCTCTTGTTCTATTTTGTTATTTTCTAGCTAACAGACTGGTGTTCTATGTAACAAACAACATGAACCCTCAAACTTATGGTGTTATTTCTTAATAATTCATCACTGCAAAGATATCAAAATAATGAATACCGTCTCAATTTATGAAAAGTAGAGAAAACCACCATTATCATTACAACAACCACAACTACCATCACCACCAAACTCACATCTAACACCACCATCGCAGCAACTCTACCACTACCACTTCTAGCTGAGTTAAAATGAGAGGTACTTACTAAGGCTGTGCACAACAGTGTAATGAGGTACCCGAGTACACTTCCAGGCTCACAAGCGAATACTCGAATATTTTTTTTTTTGAATTCTTTTTTTTTTGAATTTTTTTTTTTGGCGGCCGAATATTCAGGTACGAGAAATCGTACCCGAGTAGTTGTCAACCGTGCGGGTACTCGAGCATTCGAATACCCGTCGCAGCCTTAGTACTTACTCTTGATGTAGAGGGCAAGAGGAGCGGTAGTCAGCATGATGATGAGAGGTTGTCCACCAAACAACGAGAAGAAGATGCCACATATCGTCTGGGAGATGATCACTTTCTTCACGTCTGGATATCCAAAAAAAGAAGAAAGAAGAACATACCATCATCTATAGATACATGAACTCACATTACATACATGTTCAATGCTTATTAAAGCCGGCCCTGTCTTATAGAGAGTTGATATTAATCGTAACTTATTTGCGATTGATATCAATGGCAACTATGTACGTAAGAGATACATGTAGGAGACTGCAAACTTGCGATTGATTGGAGGACTCTGAAACATCTGTGACAAGTATTTAACAAAATAAAAATAGAAAATAAATAAAAAAAGAGGAGCTTGTTGTGGTGTAAAACTTAAAAGAGGGCACAAGAACACAATTACGGTAGTTGGGCTTGTTGTTGTATCTGGGTAGTATCCCCCCCCCCCCTCCAAGAGGCATCGAGGTCTAGTGGAAAAGTCCCCAAACCATGAAGCACACGGTACAGGGTTCAAATCCCTATCACAGCACTAATTAAATGTCTTGTGGCAAGACATTATGCTACACCTAGGTGATTTATGGTTACCTGGTACCCATGCCGTGCTAAAGCTGGGGTAATAATATGATTGCAGGGTCCTCAGGGAGAACAATATCGATTACTGATGAAGCTACCCTGGGTTAACGAGACATAGTATCATTATTATATTGTTCTTATTATTATTACTACTTAATTACTACTTCAACTCACCAATTAATCCATGGGTGTTCTTGTCGTTGAGTACACCAAACGCTATGGATGGAAGGATACAGGCAAAATAGAGGAACAGCGTCGTGGAGATGACCTTCTGCAACGTCTTATGACCTATGACCCCATCACGGAAGTCACTCCAGTAGTGAGGGAGCCTCCTCTTGAGGTCTGACCTTAGGCCACGCCCTAAACAACATGTCTGACTGCTGCCCTGTTGGGGGAGAGACAGAGAGAGAAAGAAAATAATAATAACAATAACAATGACGATGACGATGACGATGACGATGATGATGATAATGATAAAAATAATAGTGTAAACTTATAGAGCGCACACACCGTCCAGGGACACTCATGGCACTAGCTCAGCAACAGTTCTCTTTAATACAAGTAAAGTAAACGTTTATTTGATAATAGAATTACACTATCAGTAACTCAAAAACAATTACCGTATATAACGGTGTATAAACCGCACTTTTTTGCCGCCGAAAAAATTTCAAAGTCGGGGGTGCGGTTTATACACGGTACACCAAAAAAAAAAAAAATTTTTTTTTTTTTTTTTTTTTTAAAGTTTCAATTTATGCCCCTCCACCTGGCGCTATGCCTGGCAATGTCTCCCAGCTCGGTAATCGGTGTGTTGACTCACCACTCGGAAACTAGAACAACACTCAATTTTGTCTGTCATCTTGGTTTGAAAGTAATCTTTCTGATAGATCTCAATATGTAGACTAGTTTATAATAATAATTCCTCCAATTTTTCTTCTATTACATGGTGTACCACAAGGTCCTATCCTAGGTCCCTACTGTTTTTTAATTTTCAGTACCGTAATGATCTTACACACACAAAAAAAATATCTCGGCAAAAAAAAAAAAAAAAAAATTTTTTTTTTTTTTTTTTTTTTTTTTTTTTTAAAGGGCGAAAAAGAGGGGTGCGGTTAATACACGAGGGCGGTTAATACAACGTTATTTACGGTATAGTAATTGTAAATTAATTAGTATTTACTGAACTAAAAAATTAACTTTTGCTTAATTACTCTATTACTGCTATAAAAATAAATCTATAAAAGCCTGTATGTTCTTCTTTTCTTCTTTACAATTTTGTATTTAATGCTAATTGATCGATGATAAAGAACATGAATATCTACAGAGGAACAAAATTAATTAAGTGCATTCTGCTATCTTACATAATCTAATGACAACAAGAAATAATTTGTCTTCCTGCCTAGAATAATGAAATCAATCAGACTGTTTGTCGCGTCATTATACAAGCTACCGGTAATCAAATTTGAGAAATTTTCCGCTAAATTCACACTTCATGAAGAAAAATAATTTATGAAACTAATGATTCCCTTCGAGATACCAGCATGAATAGATTCATTAAAAAAAAGGAAAATTATTCTGTTTCCGGCTGGAATTGCGTCACACGCAGTTAAGTGCCTCATTTTTGCCTCAAGGCAAATTCATCATTTCCAGCGATGTTTTCCAAAACAAGTTACTTTTTTTTTGTTAGAAAACATCCCAGAGGACTCTAACAAGTTAACTAATTAGTACACAGAATTGTGTTAAAGCCCCAGTCCAATTTGTGTCTGATCAAACAGAATTTCAATTGTCTTTACCCCAAAGAGTCGTCACAGCAAAGAGTCCATCACCAGACTACAGAGGAAGCTACTTGGGATATCATGGAGAGATCACATCACCGAAAATCAGTAATCACAAGGCTCAAAATCAGTAATTTGGGAAATAAATCAGTAATTTCCTAAGCTGTGTTATGAATCTTTAAAAAAACGGCATGCCAAAACTGCGCGGACGCATGCCCACATGATTGTTTGAAGTTTTGGTGATTTTACTCACACAAAGTTGCTAAATATTGATTATCAGGTCATGACAACATGTCAGTTTTCCATAAAAAAATCTATTAAGAGAATACCGCCATACTGCACAGCACTCCCTAATTTTAGACAACTTTCCCTAAGGATCCTTAATTCCCATACCAATTATGGGAAATCCGTACTAGTTGGCAGCTCTGTAAAGTCCATCATTGGAGATCAACCGCCACTTGCTACCAGGATTGATAAGTACAAGCTATAATATTTTGGTCACGTTAGCAGAAGATCAGGAGACAACCTTGGAAAAAATTATCATTCAAGGCACCTTGAAGAAACACGTAGCAAAGGAAGACCTAAGCTAAGATGGAGTGACGGTCTTAGTGATATCACTGGCCAACCTCTCAATACACCCTTCTGGATTGCAGGAAAAGGAGATGAGACCGAAGACAGGAGACCGATGGAAAGGTTTCATCAAATGGGTCACAACAGGTCAGCCATGACCTATCGGTCTACAACAACAATGACCCCCGATGGTACAAAATGGTCAGTTTGACTGAGATATTACAAATCTTTCATGATCTCTGAATCATATATTTCTCAAGCGTTCACAGACCAAAGCTAGTA
Source organism: Strongylocentrotus droebachiensis (assembly GCA_035222895.1). Lineage (NCBI taxonomy): Eukaryota > Metazoa > Echinodermata > Echinoidea > Camarodonta > Strongylocentrotidae > Strongylocentrotus > Strongylocentrotus droebachiensis. The sequence continues at coordinate 39,170 of JAVYIG010013246.1, forward strand.
TCCCCTTCTATCTGATTTTCTGCATTTATTCAAACTATCTTGATATCAGAGTGGTCTTCCCCTTTAATGTCAACTCCTTTACCTCCTCTTCTCTTTGAAATAAATCCACACTGTGTCAATACGTAGTAGAGTGATAATGCAGAGAGGCGACAAGAAGGTGGCAAAAAGTGACATTTGCCAAATGTCATGCTCATAAAGGGCGGAGAGAGAGAGAGAGAGAGAGTAAGTATGCACTCATATTTACTCAAACGGTCATCATAGCATTCTAGACTCCAGAAGTGTCGGCTCTCAGTGTACATTTTTTGTTTCTTTTCTTGAAGGGAGGGGGGATTTATTTTTTATTTTTAATTCAACGTTCATCTTAAAATTCAGATTTGTCTGAATACGGTAATAGCACAATATCCACATTTCAATCTGGTCTCAAAGGAGAATGTTTTTGCATCAATCTCTTTTCACTGGGGTGCATGCATGCATGTACAGACTCTACATGACACTACTTTAACATTCCATGCAGCTATGAGCCTAGCCTAACTTTGTCAGTCTCTAGCTGGATGGAGTATCTCACGTATAGAGCATTCAACAGTCTTATAGTACAGACCCTGTGGTATATGGTACTACGGTCAAACCTGTCTGTAGCGACCGCCCAAGGGAAACACAAAAAGTGATCTTTGTAGACAGGTTCCTTTAGTACATGTTTCAAGAGAAACCATTCCCAAGGGAAACAAAAAATGTGGTCTTTGTAGACAGGTGGTCACTAAAGCAGGTTTGACTGTGGTATACTGACATGTCTTTTATGCCCTCACACTATCTTTCCACATTCTTTATCTCATTTAGAAACAAAAATCAACTCATTCTTCCTAGATAAAAAGCTAGTTAAAGCCATCTAAAGTGTTGGGAGCCCAAAAATTTGAGGGCAAAATTTCACTTAAATTGTATCATAATTGTATCAGAAGTGAGTCTTAAATGACACATTATATTATGACTCTTTCACATTATAAATCATACAATTTAAGTGAAATTTTGCCCTCAAATTTGGGGTGAATTTGGGGCCCCCAACATTTCAAGAGGAGCTTTAAATGCCTTATCCCGTTTTCCTGGATCAGGGACGACATGATTAACGAGCATCACCTGACACCGTCAAAAATCTCAATAGGCGCGTCTTCATCATCTCGAGATTGCCAAATAGCCCGCTATTTCTGATTTGGGAAATAATCCCGAAGTTACAAATCGCGTCTTCATCAGCTTGAGATTCGACCTTGAAACTTGAAACTCGACTTGAGAAATAAGCTCGAGATAATTTGCTCACAGTCTTCGGTCTGGTGAAGACGCACCAGACAAATAGCTGGATATTTTGCCAAATAGTGGGATATTTTGCAAACTATCTCAAGATATCTGACCAAATATCCCGCTAATTGCAACTTCGGGCTGATGAAGACGCAAATTAGCTGGATAGTTTGCGATCGGGATGGTTCAAATAGCGGGATATTTAGGAATCTTGAGCTAGTGAAGACAGGCCTATAACCACAGTCACAAACATAACGCCTTGCATGAACGCAGCTTGTCAAATTCGACATGACTGAATGCACTTGTTAAGATCCCATGGTTGGTATTCAGAAAGGCATATTAACTTCACCATAGACTTAAACCTGACTTAATTGGTCGAGTTATTCCACTGATTTATGAAGTGCCACGTGTCAACCTATTCATTCAGAATAAATGACCCTAATTCTGCAATTACGTGAGTCTCAGATGGGAATAAGTCAATTTTGTTTCACAGTCCATTTAATTTGTCAGTTTTTTTAACAGTGGATACTTGACACATCATAAATCCATAGGCTCATAAAGTCAAATGAGTTTTTACTTAATACAAGGGTAGGCTGCTTTTTATGAGTATGGGAAATTAGTCTGATAGATTCCCACAACCAAGTAGTCAGTTATTTTATTTTATTTTTAAAAGGTTTAATATTGGTTTTCTGGTTGAAAGCCTGGGTGACTGGTTCTGCTCATATTTGTACGGAAATGTATTTTAAAATGCTGGAAATGAAAAGGGTCTATTAATTTTTTATCATAACACATTTTTAAAGGTCCTTTTCAGTATTCCAAATGGCTATGGTAAAGTATTAATCCAGTGTTTAGAACTGCATGAACATTATCATGACATATATATGCACATATCCCATTTTCACCCTAATTGCTATAACAAAAAAATTGTGACAGAACACAAATGTAAAAATGTAATTCTCATTTCAAACTTCCAACAATTATCTCTTTTTCTTTTCTAATGTACTTTTACAGCCTCAAATAAACAACTAAATCACAGAAATACCACCAAAAAAAAAGAGAGAGAAAATGATAAAAAAACACTTTTATTTTGCATTGAAAAGAAAAAAAACATAATGCCGGTAATGGACAAACTTCTTAATTTTACTTCAAGATTGTTTACTAAACACATGTAGAATTCAAGGCGAATGTTACAGTAATCATCATTATCTATTAACTTTTATTTCGGTAGATGATCGCATTTCAATGTATTTTATTGTTCAGAATATTGCTATGTGTATCCACAACCTGTGGATGTGTTCTTTTTTTTTTTCAACACCGGTGTGTTGGCTCAGTCAGTAGAGCGTCCGCCTCACAACCGGGAGGTCGTGGGTTTGAACCCCGGCCACGTCATACCAAAAGACGTTAAAAGACGGGAGTTGCTGCTACCTTGTTTGGCGTTCAACAATAAGGGATAGAGCAACGTCGATCTGGCGCTGCTCAGTGGCTGCCGGGCTCACAATCAATTCGTTCCTGTTTTCATGAAGTGACGGTAGTGAGGAAAATCCGCACGCAAATTGTATGGGATTATCATTCACTACCGTCACTTCGTGAAAATAGGGACGAATTGGGCAAAAAGAATTTCCATTTTCGTTTCAACTTAATAAAATTTGGAGTGGACTTTAGAAGATTATTGTTATAATTAATATTACGTATCGGATATAGCACAATATCAGCAATACCTGCTAAAAGTGAAGCCAGAACAGATTTGTGTAAGAGTAAGCACATATAAATGTATTTGAGGAGGCTGGAAGGAATGAAGCAGAAATGAATGTGACAGAGATTTGGAATGATGTATCACTGGAGTGTGTGAGAAATGAGATTAAAAAATTGAAACATACGAAAGGTCATGTTTGATAGATCAATATAACATTTCTATATTCTGAAAAGCTGTATGTATAAATAGAGAACTGCTAGATTTGTGGATGAGCTTCATGAAATATAAAAAAAGAATGAAGACAGAAACCAACGTGGGCACTGACTGAATGGAAAGATGTGAGGGTGAGAGAGAGAGAGAGAGAGAGAGAGAGAGGAAGAAGAGGAAGAGGAAGAGGAAGAGGAAGAAGAAGAAGAAGAAGAAGAAGAAGAAGAAGAAGAAGAAGAAGAAGAAGAAGAAGAAGAAGAAGAAGAAGAAGAAGAAGAAGAAGAAGAAGAAGAAGAAGAAAAGGAGAGGGGAGAGATAGAGAGAGAGAGAGAGAGAGAGAGAGAGAGAGAGAAGTAGAGAGAGAGAAGTAGAGAGAGAGAAAGGGGATAGAAGAGAGGGAGAGAGAGAATTGGGAGAAAAATCTGAGAGAGAGTAAGAAAAAGGAGAGAAAGAAAGATGAAAAGACGAGAGACAGAGAGAGAAAGAGAAAAAAAATGAAAAGACAAGGAAGAGAGAGAGAGAGAGAGAGAGGGGGGGGAGAGAAAGCAAGCAAGAGAAGTGGTGAAAAGACAAGAGAGAGATAGATATAATCAGGTGGAAAAATATCTGAGAGAAGCGGACAAGAGAAGAGGTGAAAAGAGAAGAGAAACAGAGAGAGAGAGAGAGAGAGAGAGAGAGTGAGAGAGAGAGAGACAGTGAGAGAGAGAGTGCAAGCTCTAATGTGCGAGAGATAGACGTCAGTGATGGGGATAGATAGATGCTCACTGTGATAAGGGGGCCCCTCATGAGTGGGGGCTCTCATGTATCTATGTGTACACACGAGGGACTAAAGGCAAGAAGTACTCCTGGAGTAAGAGAAGGAGAAAGTCTATGCATAAAATACTGCTCATCACCAACCAGTCGCTTTCATGCTTCATTGCTAATTTATGACCACATACTCAAAGGGAAACCCTGAATGCAGTCTAAGGGTTCGTTTATTGACCAAATTTTTGCCTAGAATCAGGTTTTCAAACGTCTTTCAGGCAAATTTTGAAGGTGATAAATGCAAAGCCTTTTTTAAACGTCTTTAGATATGGGCATATCTAAAGACGCAAAAAGGTGTGTTTTGAATGTGACATACAGCCAGAATCTCCATTCTGAGACATGATAGACGCAAAGCTGTTTTGAACCCCAAATACAAATCGGACCTTCCCCTACTAATTTCCGGTTCAGCGAAATAGTGCGCACCATGTGCTATGCCCTAGGTGACCTCCAAGCAACCCTCTGCTTCCCGGGTCAAACGGCGCAAAGCAGCTGCGCAGAGACAAGGCCTTTATTTTGAATCGTAAAGAGACGATAAACGCGACATCCCGAAAATCACATTCGTATGGTGGGGTTCGATAGTGGGGTTCGATATGTACATATCTAGTGGCAAGACCCGATAAACGCACCCTTAGAAATAGATCTCTAGTTCTTTCTTGAACATGTATGTAGTCGTTGGTTAACTCTGGTGCCTTACACGTTGGTTAGACTCCCAAGAATTGCACACGTCTACCCATCTGTTCTTTCTTCTCCCCAAATAGAAAAGATATAAAGGAGACACGAAACTGGTATGGTAAATACAATGTGAGCTGCAGAGAACGTGGGTGGATCTCTCTCTCTCTCTCTCTCTCTACCCACACGCGGGCGGCACTGCTCATCTGAAGGAACGGCTCATTACCCGTGAGAGATGGACAAGATAGAAAAGGATGACAACCTCTATTCATCAACCAAGCCTAGTCACCTGAAATCTATTATCCATTTAAAGAAAAGATATCAGAGTTATGAGCTACACTGTATATGCATCAGAATGCAATCAGCAGGGACGCGTAAGCCCACGAATCAAGTCTTTTGCAGTCAGAGAGCTGCGTGCATAGTGGCTACGCTTGCATGTATCTAGCATGGCAATGATGAGATCGTGTTTTTAAAGTTGAAGACCACTTCTGGTCATGCGATTGCTTTGTGAAAGAAACGTTGTGGAATCGATCAGAAAAGGTTGATCATCTAGTATAAGTATTGGTGTGTACTGCAAGGTTCTGGAATCATCAAAATGATAAGAAATGGGCCTAGCCTTGGTAAAGTTACAAGCACTGTACACAGAAATATGTATATGGGACTACGCGACACATGCGCGATATCTATCAGGTCCAAATAGATATAATTATTTACCAAATATATCAATTAGTAGGCGGGCAAATTTTGTATCATCACGTATTAGTCAAAACATATTGTTTCACATGATTGGTAATAAGAGCTTCCATTTCATTTTTTTGAGAGGGTGGTGTTTCTAAAAACTGGTCTTTACCTTTAAAGGTACTATCTAACGTTTACAAATGACAAGATGTATGTCCAGAGAGTCATGGGTAGGTCTATCAAGAAAACAATGACAACAAACATTTTAGGTCTACCCTCTCCCCATGAAATGTATAGATTATGGAGCGGTAAACTATATTGAAGATGGGGCCCTTTACTCAGAGTTTGCACTTGACGCCCCTGGATGTAAAAAACAAGAACTCAAGCCTGGTGCAGATTTTTTCAAATGGTAAAATTCATGAAAATCTTAACATTAAACAATTTTATATCATGGTGTCGCCAATTTATGTCAATGATTTTTGGATTTAGACAGATCCCCCTTTAAAAAAAAATGTTTAATGATTTTTTTTTTTAAAAGCATTTTCACTGATCAATCTACAACTTTCTACAATTTTCACTGATCAAAAAACACGTCCCACTGGAAACTGGAGCCCTGCACGGGATGAGCGCCATATATCTCTGATTCATCTGCTTTCCTTCATAGCTACCTGTACTAGCTATCTGGGTTAAATCACAACCTTCAAACCAGCAGAAAAGTTTGAAACAAGTCGCTTACTTCATTGAAGTTGTCGAAGGGTCCTACACTCGGTCTGGACGTACGGGAGTGTTTGGGCGGGTAACTCTGCTGGATGGCAAGATCTTTGGCATGCTGGTGAAGCATCTGTTTAAATTCCTCCTCTGAAAGAATATTTGAAGAAAAAAACACAAAGTCATGATTAAAGGTATACATCTACTGGGTTAGACTCTACATCAGATTCTCCTGCAACAATTGCTCTGCAGTCAATATCGAACAGATATGGTCCTAAGACAGAACCTTGTGGAACACCAAATTTGAGATATATACACTTTATGAATTCTTAACTTCAACCATGAAGCAAAGAGTCCCTGACCCTAAACCATGGCTCCACACTAAGCTTTTGGAAGCAGGTTTGGATTAAGCTCTTTAGAGTCCTTATGCATGAGCCCTGTGTAAAAGTTAAAGAATTTTTTTGGGGGTCCAGACTTAGATTTTGAGCGCATAGGTGTCCCGGACGCCTGTTAGTGTCTATCCCTGCCTAACCCAATACTAAACCCAAAACATATTCTTGTTGCAACCCTAACCCTTTATCCTTGACGAAAGCCTGGAGCAATTGTTGCAAGAGTATATGTTACGGCACCACTGGGGTATTATCAAACTCTTAATCAATATGAATAAGTACAGTACTTGGTATTGCAGAAAACACATTGATTTAAACATGTGTATAACAGAAACTGATATGAAATGTGAAAACATTGAATCATTGGCTGTGAGCGAATTTGATCGGGCTTGTCTAGTACAGAATATGATTTGCTGAAGGGATTGTACTTATTAACAAAACGTCAGCTTGAAATGGCAAGACCTTATAACATCAATTGGTTTCCTGCGATTGGTGCCATTTTTTTAGAGCCAGAAGATCATTAAACTCGTGATTTTACAGAGTTAGTGCCCTTCTTGCTCCAAACAGATGATATATCTCTTTAAAAACACAGAGATTCATGAAGTATTATTGGTAAAATGTAATACTTGATTTTACATGGGGTCATATATGATGTTTCGTGTGTGTATGATAGTTTAGTATGTTTTGGGTGTGCATACAATTATACAACGATTAAAAGCAAGAAGGTAAACAAACACAGGTAAACAAGGTTAACAAAACAAAGCAAAAAATGGATGGAACATACTTGGACATAAATAACATGAAAAGGTCTGCTCATTGAATTAAAGGTTTATTGGCCCTTCACTTTAAGACTTCCAATGTTTTATGGTCGGAAAATGAGAATTTTGCATCCCTCGTTTCCAGCCTAATGAACATAAGGACTAAGTAACCTTCATGTAGAGGTCGTACAAGCCTGAATTTTTGAAATTTGATGACTCTTCGAAGGCCTAATTCTCATTATTGATGGCATTTTAGATCATATGACAGCAACAGAGCCTGTCTGAATCAGTAGTGCATTGTGTAATAGCACATCACATCGCATGCCATACGATTTCAAAACTTTTACTCATTATTGTAGATGAATCATTGTTTTCCTCTCTTTCGACAAATGTCTAAACCATAATCCAAAGATCTACTTAAAGAAAAAAACATCAAAGTCATTCCAGTTATTTTAAAGACATAAGTTTGCTTACAATATGCATTTTTTTAATATTTGCTCTGGCACCAATTACTCTGGCTTGATCTTGTTAGACATATACATGCAGGGTTAGGGTTGCAAATGAGTTTTAGTTTTGATGAAGGGTTAGTTTTGTTATTTGGTCCAGAGTTGAAGGAACAAATGTGGTTAGTGTAGGAATTGACCGCGGTGTAATCTTTGCTGGAGCATGTGTCAAACTACCAGCAGGCGCGTATTGAGTCCAAGACTTCCAAATACTGGAGTCATTTATAAGGAATTTTCTAGGCTTGTGCAGACCCTTTTTTTTAACCAGTGGGCAGAAAGTTTGGAGACTTTCAGTAACTTCTGTTAACTGTTTTAAGAATATACTAGACCAATACTGGTCTAAAAACCATGATCTTGTCTATGATAAGTTGTCCTGTATAAGCTGTTTAAGCTGATAATTGATATTGCAAGTTTGCACACAATTTTGTCCTTTCCCACTTATTTAATTATCAAATTTAAAAAGACAAGGATAGTGTATAACCACTGAAGGAGACATCTACAACTGATGAACAGGCAAAGGCCTATAGCATGGCTGGATTAAAGTAAAGTAAAGTAAAGTGAAATTAGAGAAACAGTTTAAAAGAAGCAGTTGAAGAGCTTCATCGCAAATACACGATAAATCTGCTTTGAATAGTTTCAGATGAATAAATCTTTTGCTGCATGAAATGGACAGATACACATCTTTCTACAATACAAACATAAAACATAGACTAGGAATATCAATTTCTTTGTGACGATTTCCTAAGAAAATATCACATTCCCAATAAATTTTACCATTTTTCTCAACCCCCCTTACAATCTGTACCTCAATTTTGACAAATATGATTAATTTATATAGAAATCTTAATTTTCCTTTTTCCTGAAACATACTTATAAATCGACACAAGCACTATTGACCCCATGATTCATGACCATTGGTAACATATAGAAAGGACTTGCATTGAGAACAGGGTGTTTCTAGGTCTATTTTGATTAGGAAAGCAGGGGGGGGGGGGTGGGGGGGGGGGGTCAAATTGTCAGGCAAAATGACCAAAAGTTAGAGCCAATTTTATGTACAAAACTAAGGAAACCTAGCAATGCAATTTTTTTTTACCAAACTCTAGTAAACAGTAGCCTACATACATGAAGCCATCTTGCTAAAGGCATCAACTGTTCAACAAAACCCTAATCCTACTAAGCACAGGCATATAGAATAGCAGTTATTTTTCAACTTTCAAAACCTGTAATTGGTTAATTTCTTTCTTTCAAATTAAAACAAAAATGATTTCATAGAGACATGGAGCTATCCTTCTGCAGCTTTTGGAGTTTTTTTCCTCTTCAGATTTGACTTTATCGCATTTTTGCGACGAAGCTCTTCAAGTTTCGGAACGAGGTTGTAAACGGCTGGCTGACCTGCTTCAACGTCCGTCTCAGATCGAGCAGACTCTGGAACAGAGAGACTATCTGTCCGACTCTGTTTAGTGTCCATCCTAGAGGATGTGGAAGACATACACTCCTCGGGGGCTGGTAGAACAAAACACAATCTACTACTTCAAGCACTAGCTACTACTACTACTACAGACCAACATAAAGCGTGACATGAAACAGCTACAGCAAGGCT
>JAVYIG010013247.1:0-48460 GCA_035222895.1 Strongylocentrotus droebachiensis
AAAATGAAGAATAATAAAGTGCAGTGATCAATATGCAGCTCCTCCTCGCACAAAGTCCTGTGTAAAATACATGTACACTGATACAGTTATCTACTCTACTCCACAGTTCAGTGTGTTTTTTAAAACCTTTTTTTTTTGTTTAGTCACCGCACAATTTTAAGGAATAAATATTTTCGAGTCACTCCAAAACTCCTCAAGTGCCATGTACACATAATCATACATGGGCATATTTGTTTCTAAACTTTGCGAGCGTGCGAATTGATAGAGAAAAAAAAGACACTTTTTAATATGGTTATAAAAACAAATTATAGTTAAAATATTATTTAAAAAATATGAATGTGTGGGCATCTCACTGCTGTCATGAATACAATCGATCTGTATGCCATTGGGGCATTGCCCCAAATTATCCTGTTTATAATTAAATGTGGGCGAGTGCAGAGAAGCAGCATGATAAAAATGTAATTTTGGTAGAATGTAATATATATTCGGACACCTCTCTGTCAAATAGAAGTTTATTTGGGAACCACGTTGATAAAATCAGGTAGATATGGTCAGTCACTTCGCTGCATGAATCATCATTAAACGGTAGAGATCGGAGAAAGACATTTTATAATTTTTTCTATTTCCATATGAAATTACTCACTATAGCAGTTTCTAATATTTGATTTTCACAACATCGACTTATTCTAAAATAAAAACTTTTTTGTTTTGTTTATACTACTAAAATTCTCTCGCGGTACCCCAGAGTTCCCCGGCACCCTGATTGAAAATTGCTGATCTCAAGATCTATATACAGCTCATGTAGTGAGGAGATCAGTGGTAAAATAGGCCTTGATTACCTACCTAGGAAGCTGAGGCCTCGTCCCTAAAAAAAGTCAATGTGAAATAATTATTGGAATGTAGATTTGTCAACCTTCCCTCTTCCATAATTATATAGGCCTAAAGAATTACGTGAAAAAGTGGATATACACCCCACCCCTTATTGGAGATGGAATATAATAGAAAGAGAGAGAGAGAGAGAGAGAGAGAGGAGAGGCGGGGGGGGGGTGATTTCCTCAAGTTTCCTAGAATAATATAGGAGCAACTTTTTCCTTTAAAAAAATCAGAGGGACTCGATCTCGGAAACGGTTCTAGGACACCTACCCCCTGGACAATCACCCCTATAAAGACTCCCACCCTCTAACTACACTCTAAGACAACTACCTCCTAGGGCAACCAGCCTCTAGAATGACTAGCTACCCCCGAGTCGATTACAACCTCCTAGGACAACTAACCCCCAGGACAACTACCCCCGGACAACTATCCCTGGACGACTATCCTATAGTTATCCGGGGGGTAGTTTTAGTGGCGGGGATAGTTGTCCTAGGGGGTAGTTCGGGGGGGGGGGGGTGTCCGGATACGCTCGGAAACCTATAATCATGGTATAAGTCTAGCTAAATATTGTCTAAACTCCTCAAAATGGAGGTCGGCTCCAAGGCCCCCGTGAGGCGCATACTCGTGATTAGAAAGATGTTTTGGATCTATGCTGGAACTGAAGCGATCAAGCCTAATTGTTTGATTGTGTCATTGTTAAATTGTTGTGATGGTAGTGGTGGTGGTGGTGGTGTGGTCGTGCCCGTGGGTGGTTGATAAACGCTTGGATTCCATCAAGTGTGATACCCTAATTTTTCCTCAGTATCATTCTCTACCTCACCATAATCTCTTTCTCTAGCTCCTATATCATCCCTTCTCTCTCTCTCTCTCTCTCTCTCTCTCGATCTCTCTCTCTCTCGATCTCGATCTCTCAATGTTTCGAGAGAAAAAATGGCCCGAATTTGGACTGTAAAAGAAAAAAAAGTAGGCCTAATTGATGTGTTATAATGATCGCCTGACAAATGGGAGAAGAAAACATCCTACTGATCTCTTTGATTTAAATTGACCACGCCCTCCCAGGCACAGATTTTATCAATCGACGGTACGGTGCGCGCGGTGTTGCAATGTTTTGAAACGTAATAATAATATGAGTCATCTCCTCACATTCTTCTCTCCAATAAATATTACTTCCACGTCATTCAGAGGCTCCTGTGAGCAGTGGTAAGTTTACAGACTTTTACAGCAACCATTTCGACTCTTTGAATGCTAACGAAATATAAAGTGTGGTGTTTAACTGTTTACCTTTTTGTGATAATTTCTTACCCGGTTAACGCGACCAGCTAATGATTAGGCAGTCGCTTGCTGAGCAGACATTCACTTCTCATGTCGCCGGCGCCGCTCCACCAGCATTTCTCGAGCTCTCGCTCAACCGCTGACAGATCTGCAGCTAGCTGAGCTTAGTTGTGCAGCTGATGCTTGATAGGATTTGTGTTAAGGTTTTTGTTAGATTAAGGTCTACATTGTTAAATCCTTTTTGATGTGTACTTGACTCAGAATATGATGGAATAACTTTTTGTTAGAAATAGATCTAGAATATAATTTAGTTGGCATAGAACTTCTAGATCTATTCATCTAGATCTACAATGTAGACCTATCTAGACCGAAAACTTCAGTCTCTCTAATCGTCGGTTGTTCCACTGAGACTACGTCTGGCTCCACTAGACCTCCGATTATAGAGACTGAAGGATGGGGACCTCTTACTGTGAGGGACTGTACAGAACAAATGGTTCGGTTCGACCGGACCGCGATGAATGAGATATGCAACGAAATTTTCACTCCGTACATCCTCATAACTGCTGCAATTATAATAAAAATTAAAAATAACATATATATAGCTTATTTGACTTACGATAGCTTGCTCATTTAGATCCTAAATTAATGATTAATCCGAGAAAGTCTCGTCGACAACATTATCCGTCTTGGTTTTAGTTGATGAATATTCATTTTTTCTTTTCGAACGTCCAATAGCTACCGTAGCTAGGTACGAGTCGGCCAGGCTTGACCAACGAACTCCCATGAAACGAGTGCTCTGATTGACCATTGGCGTAGGTTGACCCGGAAATATACCGGCCGCCGGGTCATATAGCTCTATTTTCGAGTGCATGCACGTAGTTTCACAGTTTGGAGATACAAATTGGATAATTCATATAAGTAAGTCCGTAAATTATCCATTTAATATTAAGTTATCAAATTTTGATAACTGTAATTAGGACAAATGACATACCGACCTAATTTACATCTGATTTAGAAATCAGAAAATTAGATCTAAATAAAGAAAATCGGGGGAGAAATGTCGGTAACGAAAAGCTGTTCTGCTGTGGCTCTAATTTACCCACACGGTACGAGATCTCTGGGTTGCCATCTGTATTGGGGAATGACAACAAATGTCAGTTTTATTAAAGAAATGACCCAAATCAGATGGTTATTGCTGTCTAAGATCTATCTAGATCTAGTCTAGTATAGTCTAACTTTGACCACCTCCACCATGCAGAGATGCCAACCGTTACGGTTTCGCCGTATTTGTTACGGTTTTAATGCTCTTGTTACGGTGTTACGGTAAACAATCAAAAGGTTACGGGGAAACGATAAATAAAAGTACATTATAGCGAATGCCGCCTTATCACGTAGCCTCCGTACACAGTGCTGCATGTCGCACGCAATTACTCATAAGTTCACTGAATTTGACTACACTGGATAGGCACTTTCGCGCGCATGGTCCGTCCGCCGCCATCTTGTTTAATTCCGAAACAACATGGCCACCATCATTACTGTTTTGATACTAGTATACTACGTGCGGTCGTGCATTTTGGGGGGAGCATGGTGGTGGATGATCGTGCGCTCGGCGCCCGCAATACCCATTCAAAGTATAGAAGCGAAGACTTCAGCGATTCAGCGGGCGCATTGCAAGTGCGTTATACGGTGTGTTGTTGTTCATGAACGCCGGGCCTAGCGGCCTGGGCTGGTGTGTCTGTGGTACTGGTGAATGTGTGCGTGTGTAGGATACGAGTTCTGCCATTTTTACTGTGGATTTGAATTTGCCGTTCGACGCTTGAACAAGGTGTTTTCTTCCTGAATATTATCATGGATTCACTCAAAAGAGCGAGTACCCAAGGAGGAGATCCTTTGACTGCAAACAGATTTTAAAAAACGTTTTTATGCACATGCGCATCTTTATTTTGGACTCAAAAATGGTAGGTTCGAAATGCAGTAAGAGTGATTGGGTGTTTGTGTACGTTTTCCGCGAAAATTATGCTGCGGTGTCTTGCGTTACGGAAAGACCCCCATTTGTTACGGACAAATGTGTTAAATGTTACTGACAGCCATCCTATAGGGTTGGCATCTCTGCACCATGTCCACCAACGACCATGTCCACTCTCATCTTTTTTCTCACTGTGAATTGTAGATTCCCAATTCCCTTGCATAAGACATAGGACAACTGGACAAGGTCTTCTGAATAATGTTACTATAGCTAAAAGTTACATATTGGGAAGGGGCTATTCGAGGGGTCTAACACTAGTAACAGTTAAAGAGTTAGACTTAGAGTTAAACTAGAGTTTTAGTTTTAGTTTTAGAGTAAAATACAGATCATTGCACTAAACTTCATTTCAGCTTAATTGTAATAGTTCTATTTTTTCTCTTTTTTCTTACGGGTACAGGTCCTAAATAAAGACGAGCCGTAGCTGAGGAGACCGAAGAGACAGGGCATGACTAAAGGGACGTGAGACATTGATCTGTTAGTGTTACATCAAGCATAGCAAGCTCCACAACCATGGTGATTAATTTAGCTATCAGTGTTTTAATTCTCCATGGATATGCTGCATTTTGGTAGACAAAGCACTGAAAATGCAGCCAAAAATATAAAAATGTAGACTATCTGGAGTGTAGGCCTACCCCATATCATAAATCTGTGTACTGGTACATGTAGGTATTTTCATCATAACATATTTTCTCATCCTAATTTTTAGATAAATCCTAGAATGCTAACAATAGCTGCATTCACTCTGCATCAACAAAAATTATAGATATTTCTCACATTCCGGTGTTTCGTCATTAGTTGCATATAGCAATAGCAACTTCCAGTACCGACATTTTAATATACTTCATTGGAGAAAAGATTGTCTTGGTAAAAAAAAATATTACAAAATCCAAGAAATGAACCTTACAACACTTTTCAAAAGTTATAAGTTTGTGCTAGTGTTGTGCTGTGATGGATAATTTAAGATATTCAAGTGAGTAAGCTGGCGTAGTATTTTCATGTACCGGTATGTACTGTACATGTATGTACATGTACATGTAAAAAATAAGAAGATATAGACTAACACCTGTAATGATACATATTTCTTAATTATTACAGGCTGAGGAAGATTACCAAGAATCCTTGAGAGATGAAATGGAAGATCTTCAGTTAAAGAATTTAGTCATGTCTGATGAACCACTAGAGCCTATACAGTCGGAGCCTGAAGGCACTGCTACACCAGACTATGGTTTAGATGTCCAAGAAAATCTAAGCGCCTCTGAAACAAAAGAAAATGAAGATAACACACTTCATCAAGGTGGAATTATGTGGCACATTCCAGGAGTACTTGAGGAGAAAATTCCAGAACATCTTATGGAAGAAACTCTAGAAAATCCAAATACTTCCCAAACAAGAGACAATGAAGATAACACACCTGTAGAACTTGATCCTGATGGAATTATGGAGAACATTCCAGGAGAACTTGAGAAAATTCCAGAACATCCTACTGAGGAAACTCTAGAAGACAATGAAGATAACCCACCTTTTAAACCTGATAACAGGGACATTGAGGGTAATGCCAATGTGCTAGAAGGAACTGACGAAGACACAAGCTTAGATGGTAGGACGTCCGCTGGCAGTGGTCAAGGAGACAGTTGGACCCTGCTCTCTCTTCCCGGAGAGCTACTCCTAAAGGTCTTTGACTTCCTTGATGCAAGGCTTGTCATCAGAGAGGTTGGCCCAGTCTGTAAGATGTTTCATGAGATCGTCTCAGATAATCTGGAGTGGAAGGTGCGATTCAAGAAGCGATGGAGAGGCGTCTACCCTGTAGTTCCAGGTACATATTTTCCTTTCAATTTGTTATCAGTGGCTGCTTAACAAAGTCTACTACCAGTTAATTTAATTAATAGATAGTTAGATACATTGTTGCCCATTAAGTTAGAATAATATTTGTTGCCTCGCTTCATATAATGATTGTGACAATATCATGAATCATTTATTCTTGATAAATAAAGTTTATATCTTTTCAGCATGTTATTGATTAATCTAAAGAGTCATAGAGATTGATTGGTCAAACTCTGAAAAGATATAAACTTAATCAATTAAGAATAAGTCGTAAATTGTCAAAATCAATTCACAAAGAAAAATAATATTACAAATAATACACAAGCAAAAAGTGCAAAATCAACTGAAAATCAAAACATTTGAGTCCATTTCTGTTGCAGTACATTGTTATTGTGCCGTTCATGAATGAGAGCGATTTAATGGAAAATAATCATTGAAGTCTCTAATTGGCAATGCAGAGGGACAATTTGTATCACCGTTTTTGTGTATAAATAGAAATTTCTTGTTGAATTTTTAAAATAATTTTCATGCTGTTTTATTTGATGCACATTTGTATTTTAACTATTTTTGCTAAATTACGACAGAGTGGAAAATACAAACAATTATTGCCGATTTGAGGAGGAAAGAGCTGATTTATTTCAAACTTTATAAAACTCTGAACGGGTATCAATTGGTTAAATAATTAGACGAATTGTACTATGAAAACCTCTTTTATTTACGTTTAACCATATTAGTTGAAGACGATGATTTCAACTGGAAGCTGGCTTGCATTGAGAGAGAAGAAACACATCAGCGTTGGGCCAGACAAGAAACCAGCATGGATCACTTCTCACTCACCATGGCTCATATAGCTGCCATCGATTGTGTACATCTTATGAATGTAAGTATATTAATTCTACAACTTATGTATGCTCCTGTGAGATGCCCTTCACTATTTTTAGGTGAAGCAAGACTACAAAGAGGTTCGGAACATGACGATAAAAACATCGAGAACAAAAATCCTGTGAAAAAAGATGGCATTTTTAAAGCCGTTATATACCGGTAATGCTTTGAATGGCCTGAAACATACATGTGCGATTGGCCAAACATGAAATTCACTTTGGTTTATGCCAAGTATTAATAAGAATTGCCTTTCCGTTAGGGAGATACATGTATGACAATAAGTTGATTTTCATTAATTATTATTTTATAAAATAGCGCCTCAATGATGTCACAATAACTTGATGACCTTGGACACCTTATTATGCTGACATCTCCTCACATGGCCCCGCCAATGATTGCCAAATTTGAAGACAATTTATTGTGCCGATTTTGAGATATCCACGCCACAAAAAAAATAGGGCCTGGGAAATAATAAATGAATAAGGAAGAAAGAAAGAAAGAAACTTCTGACTAGATTGAGATTTGATCTGTCGATGATGACAGATCGCCTTTTTTGCTGATACTCATGAATTAATCCCTGAATATACATATCAAACAAATACCTCATGGAAATCATTAAATGAAATACCCTCCTGCTTTCCTTCATAGAATGGAGAGCTATGTGCTACAGGATCTCGAGATCGAACCTTTCAGATGTGGGACCTGAGGAAACTCGATGCCAACAATCCTGAGAAGTCCGTCAAAGATGCTAGGACCAAAGATGTTAAAGCTCATAAGGTAGGGCATGATGGTCAGTTTAGAAGAGGTTTGCATGTGTGTGTTAGGTCTTTTTATAGCACTTTTGAAAGAGGGTGTCAGTGCATTAGTATTGGAATCAATTACTGCAGTTCTATATTTCCTCTTTCTGAGCTGCATTTTTCCAGTCACTGGTTACATATACTATAGTTTAGATTTATATATACTCCTGGGTAGCGAGAGGAAATATACATGTACATTGCTGAAGGGGACGTAAGAGCACTTAGAATGCATGACCTATCAAAATGATTTAATTGTTTGACTTTGCAACATTTATTTGAACTCTTTAAAGTGTAGCTGAAGAATTCCTTTGAAGGTATTGCATATTCATTGGATGCTTATTTGATACCTCATTATATATTCATGTTAATGTGTATTTGTTACATGTTGTGATTCTATATTGACTAAATCTATTCCTTTATTATTTCTGTTTTAGTCACTTGCATTTCAATCATGTTAGATTGATTGATTACCCAATCAATTAATTAATTAACATGGATATTTATATAGCGCCGGTATCCGCCTGGCTCTGACGCTCATGGCGCTTTACACATATTACCCTGGTTGTAGCCGAGCTGCTAAAGTAATTAGCGCTCAAGTATATCAGGTACCCAATTACACCTGGATGGAGAGTTGCAAATGTAGACTAATGTCTTGCTAAAGGATATTAGTGCCGTGGTGGGACTTGGACCCCCGTACCTTGTGATCTGCAGATGCACTAGACCACAACACCAATAGGCCAATAACATCAACTGAGAAATACTGTAAGAAAAATTGTTTTTCACTGGCATTTAATAAATGCCTGTCTTCATTTCTCTTTTAATCAGGGCTGGGTTTGGGACATCACGTCGTTGGATCATCTCATGTGCACAGCATCCTGGGATTGCTGGTTGAAATTATGGGATATCAACGATGACATGAAGTGTGTTCATTCAATGAAGTAAGTCTTAGCTCCCTATTACATCACTGTACCATTCTCCTGAAGATGATCGAAAATTTACTGATCGTAACGTCAAGAGCTGTAAGCAGAGTTCACTAGGCTTTTTCAGGTCTCTAATTCCTTTGAAGGAATTACATGGTGTAGCCAATTAAAGCTCTATATACCGGTATATACAATTTAGTTCTATAAAGTTGGGTGAATAGGAACAAAAATCAGAAAAGCGTGTTATTTTCTTAATTCCCCTTTTATAAATGATGCAAAAGCTATTCATTATTTTCAGTCATGATGAATATAAAAAGTGAAAAGGGTCGACACCAATCCTTGAAAGAAAGTGGGGTGGGGGGTCAGTTTACCCCGCCATTAAAGGGGGGGGGGGGGCTTTAGAAGTCCATTTATAATTTTTAATGGATTGAGCATTTTGATACGTTAGCATACTGGTAATACATTATATTTAGTGTTTGCTCTTGAACAGTTTAATGAATAACTCTCCATTTCTTTGTTTTTTCAAATTAAGGGGTAAAACAGCGTTCTTGAGTGTGGTGTACCAACGTGGTTTGATCATAGCTGGGGCATATGACAGAAGCGTATATCTCTTTGATCCAAGAGGTTAGTATACTTCCTCATCAGTGACCCTTCATATTTAATAGTGCGATAGAGTCATAAAATAAATAACCTGAAATACAAGATCTTGTTATGGTAAGTAAATAGAGAGGATGACAAGGAATGACTCTCTCTTTCTCTGAGGATATCTGTATTGATGTTCAAGTTTTGACCAATAACAAGAAATACTGTTCAGTCAATCACCTTTTTTATGTTGTGGATGGGGGGGGGGGGGGGGGGGCTTATTGCAAGAGAACTAGGGTATATTCTCACAGTATTCCCACAAGTATGTTGTAGCCCTGTGCACAAAGTCACGTTTCTTCTCAACTCTAACTGTGCATAAAGGTGCATTCACACAGCATTCCCGCAGACTTGCACAAATGCATACAATGACATTGCTACATTTTCTAGTGACTCATTGAGTACATGTCCCAACTGTTGAACCCCACGCCCTAAAAAACAGGATGTGGTTTCAAAATGATTACCAAGTTGTAAGACAATGAAGGTCTAAATTCAGATACTGTAAAGCTAATGATACCAAGATTTTATGCTTCTTAATTATAACTGAATATTTTTTCAGAAGTAATTTGGGTGATTCTCTAAACATCCATATTTGTTGCCAAGAGACATGTTGTGTGCCCTGTAGAAAGGCGTGAACAAATGACAGGACAACAGATGATAAGTTAAAAAATGTGCATGTTAGAAGTTTTTAACATGCAACACATTTCATTATGTTCATTGTTCATTGTAAACAGTAATTGCCTATCAGCAATCTTTTTTTTTTTAAATGGTAGTAATTTTGACAAATATTCAGGTTCATGTCCTTCTGTTAAAGGCAATAGGTACAGTTTGACGTACATATGATAGATACAGGAGTACATGTAGTTTCATTCACCAAAGTTTCTGTAACGCCCTTGCTTTAATGTAAACATACTTGCACAGTTTTATATGCTAATTTTGATGCTGATCTTTTGACTTTCAGTGAATGAGAACAGCCTTGTTGACCAGCTAGTTAATCACAAACGTCCAGTCCTTACCGTCCAGGCCGATGACCATTACATCATCTCAGGCAGCGAAGACAAGACCATCGCTATCTTTGACCGCCGAGCCAACTGTGTGTACAAGAAACTGAATGTGAGTAAATATTGATATTGGAAAGGCTGTAGAGGTGTAGTGGTCTGGTGGATAAGTCGCAGGGGCTGTGACCCACAGGGTTCGGGGTTCAAATCTCTACCACTTTGCAATACTTTAATGTACATACGCCACACTCGACCCTGGTGAGGTAAATGGGTACCTGGCAGGAAATAATTCCTTAAAATGCTAGAGAGCCATAATGGCAGCCATACTAACGCCGGGGTAATAAATGTGGAGCGCCAGGAGTGTCAAATTTGACAGACGTGAGTGCTATACAAGAACCCACTATCTTTCTTATACGCTTTCCAATGATGCGACATTTCCTACTGTAGCATCTAATCCAGGTCTGTTTTTGTCAAAGATATGGGGCTAGCTATAGGGATGCACTTGGGTTTAAGATGAGGTTGAAGTTTAGGGTTAGGTATAGATGAGGTTGAGTTTAGGGTTAGGTATAGTGTTAGGTCCAGGATTGATGCTAAAAAAATGGTGTAGGAAATGAACATGGAGCAATGGTAGCCAGAGCATGTGTTAAACAATCAGATACTTATGGATTATCCGAAACGATTCTTTATATTGAGATTGAATTGTAGAATAAGAGAGTCTTAAAAGGATTGTGCTGTATGCTGAAATGTCCGTTATTCTGAGATTAACATAATATTGAACGACTGTGAGTTGGATACAAGGATATATTGATTAAGCTTAGAGCTTGCAATATTTTGCGGGTCGTTAAATACATAATTTGTTTTTCATTTGACTGTATTTTGTTTCTGTATTCTACAGCTGGACAGCTTTTGCATGTGCATGTCATACCAGCACGGTCAGATCTGGACCGGTCATCGGGACGGCAAAGTCCGCGTCATTGACCCCACCCACGGCAACTTCGACATCATCCAGACGTACGACGTCGGTCACAAGGGTAAGATCACTGACATCATGTACACCACAGGGGCGCTCTACACGTGCTCGATGGACTCCACCATTAGGATCAGCGACCCGAACCACGACCCCGAGATGATGTGTAAGCTGACCACGCACACGCGTGATCTGACTGCCATGGATTTACAGTGCGGGGTTCTGGCGAGTGCGAGCAGCGATCTTACAGCGGGTATATGGAGACCCAAGCAGGATGGGGTCGTGGAAGAATTTGAGTCGTATTGATAGCTCACAGACATGGCTGGCATTTTAAGTAATCCATGTTGAATTAATAAATTAATTTAATGCTTTTCCTTGAAATGAATTATCTGTTGGTAAGCAGAAAGGCGTTAACTTTGTTTATAAAGTATATGAATTAATACCCCCTTGCTCTCATCAGACACCATGTTCCACATGTATTAATGAATGAATATCAGATTTAATATAAAGAGAGTGTTATGAGGATGTGATTTGTCAAGATGCAAAGGAATATGCTTCAGGTACCATTAATTTTTCCCTCCATTCCAGCAGACATCATATTCTAGTATTACATTTATCACAAGATATTAAAATTTGTATTAAAAAAAAAATAATTAAAAAAAAAAATCATTATGGTATTATCTAAATTCAGTAACCTGCAGTTGTGAGGTAGCTTCTGAGGGTTTCTGTGATAGTGAGAGACCATTTTGGATCGCTGTGTATGGTTTAAAGCTATTGTAATTGAATTCAAATACTGAAAATTTGATTGAAGTGGCATACTGTATGTACGTCCTTGTCTGTGCAAGTGAAATTTTCAAGTGTGAAAGAGTCTCAAGGGTGATTGCTGCCAGTATACCTGTTCTGCTGTACACAACTATTTAAACATGCTTATTCCTTGTGCTGCGCTGTGTCTACCTCTATTGTTGTCATGGCATGTGACACAGCTGAAATTTTATTTATGATGTAAAAGATAATTAAATTTAGATGATAAAGAATATGCTCATTGCAACTCTGGTATGTTGTGCTGGGTAAAATTGTGATAAAGCTGAAC
Organism: Strongylocentrotus droebachiensis; assembly: GCA_035222895.1. Taxonomy (NCBI): domain Eukaryota; kingdom Metazoa; phylum Echinodermata; class Echinoidea; order Camarodonta; family Strongylocentrotidae; genus Strongylocentrotus; species Strongylocentrotus droebachiensis. The sequence continues at coordinate 12,286 of JAVYIG010013247.1, forward strand.
TTGTTGTACCGGTATGCATTAAAGCTTGATGCGTGTGGATAATCAATATTTGTTCCAATTCAGAAGTTCAGTCATTTCTGCCCCCAAGTGCACTTCTGCACATTGTTTGCATTGTTTAATGCAATTTTAATCAGAGAAGCCTCTTACATATCTGGGGAGTGTTTCACAAAGACTAAGATTGACTTTAAGTTGAACTTTAATAACTATGGCAGGCCGTTCATGCCACTGTTTGCTCTCATCATTATGATCTTTGGATAATATGTTTTCCTTCAATAATGAATTATCAAAAAATGTAAATTCTGTAGATTTGTGACAATGATTTGTATGTCCCTTGAGAGACCAATGCCAGTAAATGGTGAGAGCAAACAGTGGCACGAACTACCTGCCATAGTTAAGTCCAACTTAGTTTTCGAATTTAGTTATTGTGAAACACCCCCCTGTAGTCTATTCGGAGCCAAAAGGGTGTTAACTCACATGCTCTCACATAAAGTTATCGCCCTTCAGGCTCTGAACACTGAACAGACAGTGCATTACAGGTGCATAATGCATAGACTGTACACATTATAACTGTAACATTCCAGCTGAATTTTAATCGCTAAAGATTTAGTTACGTTTTTAAGCATCCAACAAAGTATGTGATTTGCCAAGCGGGTCTTGACCCATCACATGCTTTAATGTACATGACAATGTCATTCGACAAAATGTAACCAAAGATTTTGTTCATTATGTTTAAAATCCAGCCATTAAAGACTGCTGGGTAGCAATGTCTGTATATGTATGTCTTGTCCAGGTCATAAAGTTGCTGGTTCGATAATCGTAAAGAAGATTTTGTATGAGCATGGTAGCCGTTTTTAAAAAGTTTAGTCGATCCCCTTCCATTTGTGTGTGGAAAATTCCGCTCTCTTATTTAAATGATGAATATGATATTGAGACTAAATGTTGTTTTTAAAGTCTGAGAACAGAAACAGGTACCTCCATTATAAAGTTAAAGTTAATTTAGCAATGAAACACGCATGATTTAAGACAAAAATCACAATTCAAATCCTAGTGGCATGCAGACAAGGGGTGAAAGTACCAATCCAATTTATGATAGCAGCTACATTTAGTTTGATGAAGCTAACTAAATATATGTACATTCACCCAACAGCCTTGAAAATAAGATGTTACACTGTGCCAATTTGAATGTTGCTGTGGAATTGTTTTTGTGGAATATTTCTGATCTTCTGAGCTACGATGTACTCGTACGTAGTCTTGTACTTGCGGTGTTGAATTGTTATCAGTGTATTTTTTTAGCAAGATTTGGAGCATTCAGTTCATAGCAAGCATTGTGTTGTCTTTCATTAAATGTAATGTAGTTTAATAGAACTTTTATATTGTAACGAAATATCTTGCCTTGATTGTTGATGCAATTCCATATGCTACCCATGAAATAGAATTGGGTATGATTGGTAGATACATGTATAAAGGATGGATAAAATGTAGAATGTCTTAATTTCCCTAGCACATGCCGATTACACAGATTTTTACAAATTTCTCAACATATTGTAAAGAGTACAGTTATTTTATCATTTGTATGGCATTGTGTCTGGCAAACTGTTTATTTGATTTATTGGATTCAATTTACCTCAAAGGGCTCTAGCATCTAGAGCCCAAGAATATATGGCTGTCACTTAACTTTTTTCATCTACAGGTACATGTATGCACTCTTTATAATAAAAACAAAATCATACTACATGTAGGTCTGAAAAGTGCAGAAAATGTAGTTTTACATGTGGCTGAGATGGCTGAGTGTACATACAAGATAGAATTAACAGTATACATGGAGTTTTTGTGTGTGTATTTTAAAAAATGAATTATACATGTGTGTGTGTGTCTATAAATGTAAACGTGCAGTGTTTTTTTCTTTGTATTCATTACAAATATAAAGATACAGCAGGTACTGTAGGTACATTGTGTGAAGCTTTGTGTGTACAGTATACATGTATTGCATTTGCAGTGAAAAAGACAGAAAGACGCTGTGGCTTTGAATGTCATGTTAAATTACATGGATGTTCATGTAGTTTGCTGTGTATTCTCAATCCTTGTTAATAACAGAGAAATCCATTATAAATCTACTGGTCAATAATAAAATGTCATTATATTTATCTAGCTATTACCGGTGTACAAGTTTAAAGGAATAACCAATAAATTCACTGTATAACATGAGTTTGCAAGCTTTTCATTCTATGTACAATCATCTTTCCTTCTCCATATATTTTATTGATTTCTGTACCTATTTTTATAGGTTTCACATGTCAAAACTCATTAAATTATAAATAATTGTTATCAATAAAGATGTTTTAAAACCTGTGTTGGAATATTTCATTTTCTTTACGTAGTTATTTAATGTCCTAGGGTAAGGTTATTTTCCTAGGCCCCATGGACAACCACTTTGGAGTTTTTGTATAATCTGGGCAATTTCCAAATTTGTGTAAAATTATCCAGACACTGGTGTCACATTTACTGTCTCTAGTAGCCCCATGACCACCTCTGTGACGATAGTGTGTCCCCCCATTGACAGAGTATAACGTAAGTATTCACCTAATAAATGAAAACAACTTTAGACAAAATTAAAGTTTTAATATATTTATTCTATTATTCATGAGGCAGCCCAATTGCAAGTAAAATACTAAATACAATCATTTGATATGGAATACCGGTAGATACAAATTTCATTGTCACATTGAAATTCATAAAATATCTATTTGATCAAATAACATACATATATTAAATTTCAGGCAACTGAAATTACTCACATTTGGTGACAGTTTTCATTAAAAAAATATATACACCCCTGTAAATACAGGTATAGGAAAATTGATGGAGGTTCCACTTCACACAAAATTTCTGACTTCACATTCTTATGGAACTGAAATGACATCTGCTGATGTTAAAGAGAAGGTTGAGTTCTGGGAAGAAGTGACAAATAATTTGTGAGCGTTATCCTTGTTATTATGCAAGTGTGGAAGGAACATCCACGTGTTTGTGTAGTCCCATATACATCTTTTTGTGTACAGTGCTTGTAAATTTACCATGACTTGGCCAAATTTCTTATCATTTTGATGATTCCAGAACCTTGCAATACACACAAATACTTCTATGCTAGATGATCAACCATTTCTGATCAATTCCGCACCGTTTCTTTCACAATGCAATCACATGACCAGATCTTTAAAGAGTCCCAACATCCATTCCCAATCCATTAACAAACTTTACTTTTTGGAGAATCATCTCAGATTGATGTCATGATGACAATTAATAAAATTAAGTTCTTTTTTTTCTTTTTCGAAAAATGTACTCAAGGGTTATTTCAATACCCTATTGTATGTCACGTAGAAACCATGTTCAGATTATGTAATACATTTCACTCTGCACACAAGTTGAGAAAGAGAGAGAGAGAGAGGAAGGCAAGGGAAAAAAGCGAGAGGGTGAAATAGAAGGAAGTAGAAAAGAATCTAAGGAAAGAAACAAAAATATAACAACTTTACAGGTCATATGTTGATTCCATTAAAAAGTGCCAGTATATATCTATATCTTTTCTGATATATGTCCAATGACAGACATCTCTTACACAAAACATCAAATCAACCCATAATGTGGTTTCAACCTATTGGAATTGCGGAGATGCATCACATACCGTACATGAACTCATTATTGAAATACCCTTTCTAAGGAATGAACCATTTTCTTATATTTAGCATACCGGTATGTGATATACTAGACATGATGATAATATAATTGATGGGCATGAATAATCTGTAGTTTAAAAAGATATATATCCTTATTGCACCACTAGAAGAAAGTCCTATTGAACAATATAGTCTTGAAAATGAATATGAAAATGAATAGAAAGAAAAATACAATTTTTTAAATAAAAATCGACATCTTACTCTCTGAGAGCAAGACATACACCATTAAGTAACAAGAATGCATTTACACGTTAGGTTTGTAAGTACGATGTAAAATGATAACTTGAAATACAAAAATAGCCCTAAACACATAAAGAATGTATTAATCTGACAGGAGATATTTAATTTTAAAGTAATACCTGCATTTCATAAAAAGATAGATACCGGTAATTCATTTTGGTTGAATGCTCGGTTACAAAACAACAAATCCTTTTAACTACTCAAATCAATCGTATACTTATTCACATTAAGGATAAATCAGACTTTTCATCGGTATATTGTATTCATAGGTAATGCAATAGAATTTTAGCAAAAATAAAGCTTTATTGGATTATACATGTATCTAAAAAAACAAATGTGCACACTACTTGTATTTAACAAAGCTGGTAATTTGCAACCACTCAATATTCTTTGCATACAGTACATGTAAACGATATTGTTAAGTGGTCAGTGATTTTTATGCTGACTATAGTGCTACTGAGTCGTAAGTCACCATTAATTCTTCCCAACAAATATAGAACAGTAAAGCTGCAATTCAAGTAGCAGTTTCTCTGACAATGAAGTGTCACTGTTCTCCTCACTTTGCACACTGACAAAATTTAGAAACTGGAAAGTTGATATACCGGTACAGGAAAGAAGGATCAGCCCCTCTCGTGAAATGTGCCCGTCAATTTCCCGTCCCCAAAACCAAAAGCCTGAACAACTAAGACGGATGAGTAAGAGTATGTAAATGACTGATATTTTGCCTGAGGAATATCACAAGGGCGTTTTAGTAGGAGAAACAGTTCTGATAGAGCATGTTTATTTTGGCCCCTAAATATCACTGTTTATAATAAATATTATCAATTGTTTCTCTTGCTTGACCTCAATTCTTGGAGGTTTTAAGGCAGAATGATGATGAGATAGGACCAGAAGTCCAGACTATAAGGCCAAGGGGGTGTTTCACAAAGATTTTAAGTCAAACTTAACTCTAAGTTGGACTTAACTATTATGGAGAGCCATTTGTAGCCTTAATGTGCATCTGGGCCCTGTTTCATAAAACTTGTTATCAATAACAATTGCTAAATTTAGATGGCAAATTTGCTCTCAGCCAATCAAATGCCAAGAGTTCAGTGGCTTAGAACAGCTTTTGTAACTTGTTATTGATAACAAGTTTTACGAAACAGGGCCCTGAACTACCAGTGATCTTGGAAAGCATGCAGGAAGTTGACTCTAGTCTTAAGCAGTGCACCCGGCCAAGCAAGCTATCATGCAATTAGGCAATTAAAGGGGTTGGGTATCTTTGTCTCAGATTCCAAACAAAATTCTGGATTTAGCTCATGCTGCAATCATAATCATAAACCTCTAGGTCAGTCAAGAATCCCATGACTTTTACAACCTGATCGCCTGTCTGATGATCAAGATATTTATGATTGGAATTTGGAATTTCAAAAACCGTTTTTCCCACGTTTTTTTTAACACTACAGTCTATTGTGGAAAGTGAGTATGGTAAAACCGGTCATTCAAAGATTTTTTACTTTTTTTGAGGCACTTCATGATCATTTAGAAGCGCAATTGTTTTAGGGCTTCAACATTACACCATATCACAGACACTGATAATTGGAAGGGCCATGCATCTCAGATTTGTAAAACTGGAAACATTGTTAAACAATGCCTTTAAGCGTCCCTTGGACATGACGCGACAAAACTGCAGCAGTTCTCATGATGACGGAATGTTTAATATGTTTCACATTTCTGTATCATAAAGAAAAAAAGTATGAAATGCCCCAAAAAAGCATCAAGGCATAGATCACAAAATAGCCATAGGTAAAATAAAAACAACTGTATGATAAGTCCAGATGCATAAAATAATTTTTTAAAGGCTAAGCTAAAAGCAACTTTGAATTTAGTGTCGGTACAAAGGATTTTGTACAAACCTAAAGGACAAAGTTAAGGCTAGCTGTATATAAAGCAAATGAGTCAGATTCAAGAAATCATGCATAACCGTGCATAAAAAATGAGGGGGGGGGGGGTTCACAAATATAATATAATGCAGAAAGTAGAGCTAAAAGCAACTGTGAATTGCATTGTTTAAGTTTAGTGGTGGTTATTTTACCTGACTGCCAAGAAAGCATAAAGGCTTGTTTAAAGGTAATACAAAGTTTTGGTATGGGGTCATGAATTTGGTTCAAATGAACATATTGGAAGTATATGTGATCCTACAATATTCAGTCATCGTTGTCGCGGTTGAAATCGAATCTAAAGTTATGAAATTATAAATAATGAACTCTTTATGCTGTATAGCTCCCTCTCAAGGTCAAGATATTAATTACGCTATAAAACAATGTTTCTTGACTTAAATCGACCGACTAGCTATTTCCGTTTGGAAAGTGTATATCACAACTACATATTCAGAAATTTTCATGGTCGCAGCTACTATTGTACGGCCATAGGCGCTATTTGAAATTTATCGAAATTTACCGGGAGCACCGGTAAATTTTTATATTGCATTTTTCTCGAAAGCAGAAGTGTTTTAAGGGCTAAATTTTCTAGTACTTATAATACATCCACAGGGGCATCCGAACGTATCAAAATTGTAAAGAATCACTATCCACCCAATTTTCAAAATTTCCCAAAACTTTGTAATACCTTTAATAGTAAGCAACTATTTTGGAAGAATTACAGGGTTTAGTAAAAAGATAAAAAGCCGTTGCTCAATTGGACCTAAAGCTAGCTGTATTATAAACAAACCAGTTAGATTCAAGGAATTTCTAAAAACATTTATACCATGCCTTAAAAAAGGACCCAAACAAGCAGAAGCAACCAGAGACCAGAGCTAAAAGTTCAGTAAACAGAACGACAAACAGAAAAGCCAAGACATAATTTGAAATGCTGTAAAGCGCTTAGAGACATCATTGATGTATTACGGTAAGCGCTATATAAAAGCGAAATATTATTATTATTATATATACATCTATCTATATACCATGCCTTGTTTGCACAGCCGATTGCAATCCATGCGTAACTTTGCATACACCATTCAGTAGATGTCGCCATCATCGTCAGGCATGGTGTTATTGTCTAAGATCATTATCAGTCTCTCGGAGTCAGAGTCTCTGGGTTTAGAGGCTAAATTATAAACAAAAAACAAAAATCAGGGATGCATGGGGCGTTTATCAGAACTCACCACGTACCCGAGCACAGAACCAAACTCCTCCTACCAATGTGAATGTAAGAATATTTAGTTTCATGTACAATGTATTGACCCTAGCTGTCATGCTCCCCCCTAAAAAAATAAATGAAAAATGAAAAAATGAAAAATGAAAAATAAAACAAAGAATGAAAAAATGAAAAAAAAATGAAGAAAAAAATAGATAATACAATTAACTTTGTAATATATATATATATAACTCCTCAGGAATCTCACGATTAATGGAGGTCAAAAGTCCAAAATTGCAGCATTGGAATCCTACAAGAAATGACATAACAACATAAGATGAATAACGACTCCTCAACATGTTTGGATATTAATGCGTAGCTGAAAAAAAATCCCTATTGTTTAATGTTGATAATAAACCTCACTCTAACCATAATTCTAACCCAGTGTAAGACCAATAGCACATAGTGGCCATGGCGACAGGCATCAAACAAAAAAAGATATTGTCAGAGTTCCGACACATGCTTTGGCAGCAATTACTTCAGGATGTAGGGTTAGGATTAGGGTTTCAATTGGGTTTTAGGCCGGGTTTTGGATGGTAATTCAGGTAGTGTTTGGTCGAGGGTTGAAGTTAAGAATTAAGTTAGTACAGGATATAGACTGTGGGAAAATTGTCACAGAAGCACGAGCAGTGCCTGGTGGTGTCATATAGTTTAGGCAATACATAAATATACCCCCCCCCCCACTCAAAACAAAAAAAATCTATAGCAAACTCTAAACATGTATATATACTATATTCCAAAGATATCGAATAAAATATATAATCAACAAATGAATCACACACTTTTCCACATGATTCTACTTATTAAAAAGCAGTAGCAAATAATCAGTACGTTATCTAATTGTGCATGCTGAATACAGCTCTCATTCATAAGGCAATTTTTATTCAATCATCATTAATATACTCTTATGTACATTATCCAATATATCCCAACATGTATATGATCGCAATGACTCTGAATTTTTTTCTGGCAAGCAGCAGAATTACTTTTCTGTATTACCTTAGGAAAACTTGACCTTACCGTTTAACATTTTGATGATAATTACTGTTTAACCATCAACATTAACCATGGATGAATGACTGAAAAATTAAAGGATTAATCATATTATCCCCTAATTAGACTCTAAAAAATGTGCATAATAGCTTGCATTCCTGGCCCTCAAAACTGATGCATTACTGAAATGAACCTGATCTAATCCTCTCGAATAACATGCCGGTAGTTTTGAAGATTACCATGATTCTGCTTAATGAATTAATTAATCATGAAAGTAACATGGACAAACTAAAACTCCCAGAAAAAAGGGAGATAAATTTGTGCTAATGTTCAAATGGACTTGCAGTATTCAAAGTAAAAACAATTGCAAGTCATTAGAATGTCATCAGAGGGTCACAAGGTCATTAAAAGGTCATGAGGTCATCAGAAATTCATCAGAAGGTCATAACAAAGTCATTGCAAGGTCACATAAAGTTATCATAAATACACAACAAATACAGTACCTCAATAACCTGGATCATTGCTTAGAATAAGCTCTGAATTGAGCGCATTGATATCAACTAGCTCAGCCATGGGCTGGTACTCATTCTTACATGCTTTCTCCCTCGGCGGTACCAGCAGCAATGTCCCTAGTCCCATGCATATGTGCCACGTGCTGTGTACGATGTAGTAGTTGCTCTCCGTCTCCAGCGCCGCGTTGACCGAGAGACCGAGGACGGCCAGGAGGGTCCCGGGGACGATGAAGAAGAGCCAACGCCTCCAGGAAGGGTAGAGTTTCCGCCGCTTGTACATTCTTATACCCTGAATGCAGACAAGCACATAGGAACATAAAAAGCATTTAGTGATGATAACATTTGTTTGCAGGGTTTGCCCATGAATACCAGGCCTGGAAATACGTGGTGGTTGATACCATCTAGCAAATTTTTTAGAAAAATGGGAATATACCCAGAAATACTGGGATATATTCAAAATCAATATTTTAAACAATGAAAACCCTTCATAGGATGCTTAGATTATTGAGCAAGGACCATTATCAAACCCAAAAAGATATGAAAAAAGAAAGATTTAATGCTAGGTAGGGGGTCATACAAATGCTTGAATGACGAATGGGCACGCTATAGCTTTACAGCCTATGTTGAAGCTAAGGAAATGGGTTGTGGGAAATACAGTTTTAATTTTTCTAAGTCAATTCAATAAAAACTTCAACATATCCTCTTTATGATACATGTGGGACTGCATTCTTGAAATTTCACGGTATTTCCCAATATTTCCTGGGAAGTTGCCAACCCTGTTTGTTTGGCAAAATTACAAACCCAGACAAATAAAAATGTGATCAAACATACCAAGAATATAACACTAAACAGTGCGTAAACAGGTATTACAATAATTCCATTTAATCTTAGTGCATACGATGTCATGTACAAACTAAGCGATTACATTTTCTAGGTTGACTTTTGCTCCAAGCTTTATTTGGTCAAAGGTAGAGTGTTAGGGTTTTAAAGGATTGTGGTGTTGTTTGGGGTGAAGTTAAGGGTCAGGGTTAGGTATCATGTCGGGTTGAAGGGACAACGTGTTTATTGCAGGGGCATTGACTACTAAGCAGAGAGTGTGGCAAACAACTGAAAAATTGATCCCATTTCGCAGAACATTAAATATAATGAGCGCATATACATGTTTTGGAACAGGTTACATTAGTCTCTAATGCCTGGCGGATCCTTTACAGTAAAAGCAATGAACCTTTATAGTATTTGTAGAAAAAATAATTTTGTTGACAATGACAAACCCTAATTTGTTCAAGAAAAAAGAAAACACTCCTATACAACATACTGGTATAATGTTCCTACTGCAACCATAATGGCAGCCTACCTCTGCAAACAAATGTGACAGATTAGTGTAAGCTTTTGTAAGTACAACATAAGGATTCCTATCTACTTCGTTCTACTTAAACAATGACAAAAACATATTTGTTACAAGATTTTGCCACCTGGCCACAAATTCTAATAATTATGATAATATTGGAGGTCCATCTATATCATATTTCATGAATATTTCATCTCAATCCCACATTTTAAGACACTTTCTTCTACCCTGACACTTGATCTAGAGCCTGTACTCACCCACGATATGGCTAGGATAAGGATACCTGCTCCTAAGGGTACTGCTATAGACCACAGACTGAACCTGTCCCACTGAGCAAAGAAGGCTAAAACATATACTCCTGACAAAGACAGAAAGAGATGAGATTTGGTAACAATGAATGAATGACATAGTGATTGAAATCCATAATTATTGGCAGAACAGTAAATGCAGTTGAATTAATCTGATGCAATGCTGCTTGCAGACCATGTAACACATTTAATTTAGCTAAGCATTTAATTGGCATCATATGTGATGGGTTTTTTGTGTGTTTTACGTAATTCCAGAATATGAAAGGTGGACTGATTAAACTAAGGCCTTTGAGGAATACATATAGGTGTACTCCCTAATATGTCACATTCTCTAGAAATATGAATTGGGAAAAGTCAATTTTTTACATACAAAATTACCAAACTTGGTAAGGGTATGAATATTCTAGTTTTAATTGTATATCGATCAGTCAAGGAATCAACCTCTTCATTGAAAGTCTTATAAATGAATCATTACATACATCATTGACTGCAGACTTAGACATACAGTCAGTACAGGAATCTTGATCTACGAACCTACCTAGAATATGTATTGTAGCTTTGAGTGAAGGAGGTAGTCTTGCCATTGCAATCAGGATGAGAAGAATAGACATAAACGAAGCAAAGAAGTCGCAGAACTGGAGGGTGTCGTAATCTGTGATACATACAGGACTGGAGTCACAGGCGTGGTACATCTGCACAACAAAGAAGTATAGATTGTTGAAAACTACCTGTAATTGATGACTTTGGTACATGTATGTAGCAGCAAATGTAATTTACATAATTAAATATGAACATTCAAAGCAATACCTTTTGAATTGTCATACATACCCTATTGTCTTCTAAAGTCATCTTAATAATATCGTCGCTGTTTTCACGAAGTGACGGTAGTGAACAAAAATTGCATTCACTTTGCGTGACGATTTTCCTCACTACCGTCACTTCGTGAAAACAAGGACGATATGTGATCTTAAAGCCTATCTGCACTAGTTTGGTCAGGAGGGACTAGACCTCCCTGCATGATCACTGACAGGTGGTTATCTCATCAAATCAGCTCTCAAGTAACATAAGGAAAAGGCGATCATGGGGGAAAAACAGGTACCGCTTTATAGGCATTGTATGCTATATAGAGGGTGCAAGTAGCTACATGTACAAGTAGTGCAATCCCGCTTTATATATTACACATTTGATTAAAATTTAAGTTCTACACTATTTTGGGGAACTAGGAAATAACCTTAAAAAAACCCATTGCATCATTTAACATTTTGAATTTTCTTCCTTCACGTTTCTTACAGTGCTAGATTTTTTAAAGTTGGCTAAGGGACTAACATCAACATTTGAAAGACTACATAACATACATGTACATACACTGAAGGAGAGTTAACAGCTCTGATTTGTATTACTACAGAAAATTCAATGATAAAATGGAAGCATCTGGGGGGTGTTTCACAAAACTTGTCATCAGTGACAAATGACAGTTTTTGTTACAAGCTACTGACATCCTTGCTTCTGATTGGTTATCAGCAGATTTGTCATTGAAAAAAGGCTTTGTGATACAGGTTCCTGATCCTTACCGTTGAGAAGAAGCAGGTGGCCAGGAATGACACGGCCTCGGGGTAGTGGTGCCGATAGAGACAGAGGAGCGCATCACACAAGAATACTATGTTGCTCAGGGTTACAAAGAGGACCTTGATGAGGAAGTTGGAGGAGGAGACTTCATCATCATCTGTACAACTCCATCCTCTATAATCTTCAATTGAACAAAAAAGAAGGATATTAACAATAAATTAAGATCATCATCATCATCATTGTCATCATCATCATTATTAGTGAAAGGGTTCGAGCTAATTGACGACGAAAATTCCAATTTAGTACATTAGCATTGCTATTATTATTATCATTATAATTATCATCATTAGCATTGCTATTATTATTATCATTATAATTATCATCATTAGCATTATTGTGTAGTAGTAGTAGTAGTAGTAGTAGTAGTAGAAGAAGTAGAAGAAGTAGTAGTAGTAGTAGTAGTAGTAGTAGTAGTAGTAATAGTAGTAGTATTAGAAGTAATAGTAGTAGTAGTAGTAGTAGTAGTAGTAGTAGTAGAAGTAGTAGTAGCAGTAGTAGTAGCAGTATCAGTAGTAGTAGCAGTAGTAGCAGTAGTAGTAGCAGTAGTAGTAGCGGTAGTAGTAGCAGTAGTAGTAGTAGTATCATCATCATCATCATCATTTACTTGTGTCCTTTGGTTAGGAATTAATCCTCATTGCACTACCAATTCCCTCAGATAGGACCTAACGCCATAAGTCGATAGATTAAAAAGACTTACCATCAGAACAACGGCAGGCATAGAATTGAATGCCGTCCTGGTGATGGACATCACAGCGACCGTGAGGACCACAGTTACCAATACATGAAGTCATCATCACCCTCATTGCAATGCTCAGGTTGGCATGGCAAGGAACAGGCTCTTCTGATAGACTGAAGAAAAAACAATACCGGTAATCAGGACATTATACTCAAAGCATGGGGCATAAAGTTCTGTAACCCTTTTAAGACAACCAATCCACATTTTAATAATAATAATAATATTTCTGCTTATATAGCACTTAAGACATCGGTAATGTCCGAGTTTCTAAGCGTTTTACAGATATGATATTATCCGGTAATCGGATTCTGGCTTGACCACACATAATGTATACACTTTCTCCACTCCCTGGGGAGCATTCCAGCAAGAGCTACTAGGCTCAAATTGCAAAGCATACTACATTGGCTTTCACATCCTACCGGGTACCCATTTAACACCTGGGTGGAGTGTGGCAAATGTAGATCAATGTGTTGCCAAAGGACATTAGTGCCGCGGCAGGACTCAAACCGCGGACATTGTGATCGACACTCGACCACGACACCTCTACACATTTTGTGGTTTGACTCAATTACTTTTGATTCAGATCCCTAAACACAAAGTGCCACATGCATGAGTAGAAAGGGCAAACAATACTGCACACACAGATACACTAATTGGGACTTTAACAAATCTAGTGTCAACAAATTATGATGCAATACCGGTACACATGGACACCGACTACTATGTAGCTTTAACATGACAAAGATAGGGCATTACCTGTTTAGCTCTGTACATGTCGCATATTGTGCCGCATACCACGTACCAGCCGATGGGAATGGATAGTAGAAAGACGCCACGGAATTAGCATCGATGCCCTCTGACATCATCATGTCCTCGTCACAATCTAGGGATGTACCATTCCAGAACGGGGGTGTGTCCTTCTTCAGGCACAATGTGGAGGTGATATTTTGTGCCTGTGAAAATTCAAGTATGACAGTAAGACAACATTTTGTTTTCTTTCCTCCCATGGAAAGCCTTCCCATCTTTGGAAGGAACATCCATGATGAACATCTCATTGGAAATAAGAATGGGTAGACTGAGAGAGTATGGTAATGTGATTAGTACAAACCCAAACATGTTTTCATAATGTTTGACAAGAACAATCTAATTTATCTGAATGGAAAAGACCTTTTGGGAGCCCAAATTTATTATGATTGTTCACCGACTACAAACCAGTCAATGGTAAACATTGACTTGCTCCTAATTATCATGCACACGCGTGCAAATATATACATATATATCCTACAATTTGCGGTATTCAAAGCTTCCACTATAAAAGTAGTACTTTCAAACGTGTGAATAGTAATAAAATAATAATAACAATGCTAGTGCCTAAAAGTCAGCCACAAAATCTACTGCATGAATTAAGTACTGCATACTGTAGGTTTAATTTGATAATAGTCAGTCCCCTAGTTACAAACATGTTTTACAAATGTGAATTCATGTTTCAAATATGGCTCCTCCTCATAAATTGTTCACACTAAACAGTGTTCCATAGGAAGAAGAAAAAAGTTAAAATCCCTTTTATAGGGACACTGATTTTCCGCGATCGCGTAAAACTGACGGAATTCACGTGAAATTACCATATGAAACAGAAAATGCAATTTGGAACGGAAAATAGCGGAAAACCCCTTTTACCTCAAAACTTTCCATTTTTTCAAGAAGAAAATCGTAAAACTTACACTATTTTTGTGATTCGTTATGCATTGAAAAAATATCAGGCCTAAAATCATGGTTAATAATTCCGAATATTTAGCGATATTCGTCAGATTCTTAGGAGACAAGGCGCTGCCATTTTGTTTCACTGGACCAATAGAGATTGTTAGGGGCGCTATTACGTAGACATAATACAAGGCACACACACGCCAGCAGCGGGCGCTAAGTGCGGCGATATTGTACACACGCTGTTGTACAGTTCGAAAAAGGGGCTGGCATGTGCGCCTAAAATCAATCGATCGCGGATCGCTGACATGACAGCCAAGACTCAAATGTTTTTGTCGACGTTGGTAGTACTGTATCGTGTTCTGACACATTCTGCTTACTTTAGTCTGCTTGTCTAAGTTCGAATTTGAAGTTGGTAAATCTACCGGTAAACATTTGACAATTTTTTGTAGGTCTAGCCTAGACTGTATTTTCACTAGTATTTTGCATCAAGTTTATCCAGTCCCATCCGTATGTTTTTGAGTGGTTATCAGTGGCTTGTCAAGGTGGCAGCTTTAATCAGGTTAATAGAACATTTGTACCCTACTAGTTCATGTTTTAATGAAAATCTTATGTAAACAGAATTTTTGTTTTTTCATGTGTACAAAGTCTATGAGCCCATCTGAAAGGGAATTCCAGATTTTCTAAAAACGGAAAAGGCCATTTTTTTAAACGGAAAATCAGTGTCCCTACTTTTATACTTTCAGGAAACACAATCTCTTCTAATTCCAAAAAGGCTCCAATCAAGAAAAGAGTGTGGAAGGCATTCACAGCTTATAGCTGCGAGAGGGTTAAAAAATAAGTCAATTACCAGAGAAGGAATATCTATGACATTGGAATAGAGCTCAATGGTTCCACCAAGATCATCCACACCCAGTTTGAAGGTTGCTATGAAAGGTTCATCGCGGCTCGGGTAGTACAACATCTCGGTTAAATTGATCTGGTTACTGAAGAACTCTTTGGCCACGCTGCCGTTGAAGTAGTTCACCGACAGAGGATCCACCACAGGACAAAGGGCGATGTCCTCTGCGGGTGCAGGAGTGGTCAAAGGCACACTGGTTGTAGGTATAAGGGTAGAGGTAGTAGGTGAAGCTGTTGTGATGGTGGTGAGGTTGTTTGTTTGAAGGGAATTGTCAAGGTCATTTGTTTGAAGGATGTTGTCAAAGTCACTGATGATAGTAGTAGTTGGTTCAAGCAGGGTGCCAAAGTCAACAGGGTTTGGGAGGAGGGAGGAGGAGAAGTCTGCATTGGTCTCTGAAGGAGTTGGAGGTGACGGCTTCACTGGATGGGCCTCTGACAAGGGGTCTTGACATGCTACAATGAAAGAATGAATTGTATTTACATTTTAAATTATAATCAATGAGTAGTTTCATGCAATATAGGCCATTAATCTGATAGTTAGTCCAACTTAAAGATGAAGTTGAGTTCTGGTCATGCGATTGCATTGTGAGAGAAACGGTGTAGAATCGACCAGAAAAGGTTGATCATCTAGCATATAAGAATTTGTGTGTATTGCAAGGTTCTGGAATCATCAAAATGATAAGAAATTTGGCCAAGTCTTGGTAAAGTTACAAACACTGTACACAGAAAGATGTATATGGGACTACACAAACACGTGGCGTAAAAATCCTACCCCCCGAGTTTTACGATTTACATGACATATTTAGAATATGAAGGCATTTGAAGAGCCATGCTTTTCAGGGAACATGTCTCATCTGATGTATTTCCACACTTGTATAATAAGAATGATAACGCTCACAAATTATTTTTCACCTCTTCCCAGAACTCAACCTTCTCTTTAAAATCGATCTTAGTCTTTGTGAAACACCCCCCAGGTCTCGCGAGGTCAGCCACAGGGTCTTAATTTGAACCAGCAACCCGGAAGTTCATTGCTCACTGTAGCTAAATGCTGTTTTCTCTCCTAACCGCTGACATTACCATACTCTCTCAGTCTACCAATTCTTATTTCTTGCGAGATATTCATCATGGATGTTCCTTTGGATAGGACGGTAAATCCATCCCTCGGACAGGACGTTAAATGGAGGCCCCGTGTAGAGGAGAGTCACCACCTCTGCTCATAAAGAACCCACTGCACTGTTCGTATAAGAGTAGGGGGAAACCCCGGTGTAGTGGTCCACCTGCACACCCCAGTATACTAGTATACCCAGATGTGGAGGATTAGCCCTGTGCTGAACAAGTTATCCATTAAAGTCTCCTACCTCCCTAAGAAGGGAAGGCTTTCCATGGGAGCAAAGAAAACAAGATGTTGTCTTACTTGTAGCATTGACAGTGATAGTGATGTCCACTTTGAGATGCTGATCATCTGACACCTTGGTGACGTTGAGATAGTACCAGGTGTCTCTCATAGCGGGAGACACATCCAGGGAACATCCGCTGAAGTTGCCACGCCCGTCATGCAGGCAGCGGACGAATGGAGACTCAAGGTCAGGTAATCTTTCAGGCTGGACAAACATCCTAACTGGACAGGATCGCTTGAGGGATTTGTTGGACGACCAGGCTTCACACTCCTCAATGAAAAAGGATATGGCGGCCATATTGGATTCTACATAGAACCTGTATAAAAAAATTGTACAATTGTATAGAAATATATTTAGACTGATTTTGTTCTCAACTGCTGTGTGATATTCAACAATCCTGCCATCCAGATCTCCTTTAAAGTTAACGTTTAACAATGTTAAAACTGAGATGCATGGCTGTACGTGTTATCAGGTGTCTGTGATATGGTGTAATATTGAAGCCCTAAAAAAATGTTTTTCAAAATGATCATGAAGCGCCTCAAAAAAGTAAAAATCTGTGAGTGACTGGTTTTACCATACTCTCAAAATTTGGTATCGATTTCCAATCGTAAATATCTTGATTAGCAGACAAGCGATCGGCTTTTAAAATTCATGGGATTCCTGGCTGACCTAAAGGTTTATAATTATGATTGCAGCATGAGCTAAATCCAGGATTTTGTTTCAGAATCTGAAGGCAATGTTACTGAGTCACGTTAACAGTTTGGAGAGGAACGTAAATAATTTGTTTTAAACAGTTGGGAGAGGGGTTAACAGCATTGTTTCCTGAACCACTCTGCTTGCCACTCCTCCCCCTCCTCAATCAAGCTTCATCATGATGATTCAACTGTATTTCCTTTAAAGCCCTACTGCACTACTTATAGCTACTTGCTCCCTCTATATAGCAAACATTGCCTAAGCGGTGACTGTTGGTACCCCATGGTCCCCTTTTTCTTAGCTTAGTTGAGAGCTGATTTGATGAGATAACCACCTGTCAGTGACCATGCAAGGAGGTCTAATCCCTCCTGGCCAAACTAGTGCAGATAGGCTTTAAAAGTCTCTTCTAACTGGGATGAAATCAAACAATAGTATTCACTATCACTATAAGTAATACGCTAAGGCTCCGCGGGGGGCGCGACGTCTCCGCGAGCCTTTGTATTCTATTGTTTTTTAATGAGATCGCCGACCCAAGTTGGTGCAGCTATCTCCTCCTGAACCCTCCCCTCGGGGTACCGGTGACCGGTGCCAGCGTCCGCGGGAGAGTCAACTCTGTGGAATTGGCTATACTCCGCCCGTGGTCCTCCTCCGTGTCGACGTCCAGGGCGAAAACAGACGCGACATGCATAATGCAGGATATGCATGACGACAGAGATACCTCATGGATATTCAACATAACATCCTTAGACACACGACCGATGACTATCCACTCACATTAAGTTGCGTATTAAATGCACGCTGAATGGGTACGACTTACCCCGTGTTAGGTATCTTTCTATAGGATGTGCTTTGCATGTAGTAGCTGCACAAGAGATGAACGGGGCTTCCCGTCGACGTCCAAACTTAGAGACCTATTTCCATCATGATTGCCGCGATTTTTATATAGTTTTCGTGAATGGAGGTATGAAATCAAAGCTTATTTTGTGATTATTACGGCCATGTATACTCAAGTTTGATTATCATTTTCTAAAGGAAAGTTTTCACAAGAAAACCAATGGACTGACAGTTCAGTCGCAATCTGCTTTCATTCAACACACAGTACAGCTGCGTGCTCGGGAAGCTCCACAACGGCACCGGGCATCCCAGGCGTCCGACGCCTGCGGCGCCGGTGTTCGAGCTTGCTGGAGTTAAGCTGAAGTGTGTGTGAGTTCAGCTGAGCTCGAGTCGAAGAGATTTGACACTTTGAAATTGTTATCTGTTGGTTTGCATCATTATTGCCGCGATTTCAATATAGTTTCGTGAATAGATTTACGAAACCTGAGCTTAGAATTAGTAAAAGTATTACTAATGTCTACGTTTTTAAACGACTGTCTGATTTTCTTATGAAAGTTTTACTTTGAAAAATGATTATCGAAATTCATGGTCAGAAATAATCACAATCTAGGAACTATTATTATGTTACAATTCTTGCATCAAATCAATGCATGAAAACTTAGTTATTGAACTAGAGAATTTTTTTTTTTTTTAAATAGGCAATTATGAAGTAGGATGTAGGAAGCCTCAAACCTTAGCCTACTAAACAAATCTCAACAAAGTGTAGGCCTATCCTTTTATGAATCAATGAAAAAGTAGCCCCAGAAAAAAGAACCCCCAAAAGTTGAAAAAGTAGCCCCTGAAAATTTTCCGAAAATTTGAAATGGAGCCCCAGAAATGAAAAACTTAATTTTTTGCCTGCGCCCCCCTCTAGAATTCCGCGGATTTCCGCGGGTCCTGAGTTGAGTGTATATATAATATAGGCGTGGGGTCTATGGGTTTCAAGGGGCCATAAACCCCCAAAAGCTCAGGGGGTTACGTTCTTCAAAGTGGGGGGGGGGGAGAGATCAGATCGCAGCAAGTTGAGTGTATATATAATATAGGCGTGGGGTCCACGGGTTTCAAGGGGCCATAAACCCCCGAAAGCTTGGGGGTTTTAGGCGTTTAATTAGGGTCAGATGAGCATTTTTTTTAATACTTTATTTGTGGCACCTGCGGGTCACTAATTGGCGTGGGTCAATACGTAGAGTTGCATAGTGTTGCGTACCACCTACGCTGGCCTACGTTACTATATGCTGAGGGACGGAAAGGGGTACGCAAGATGAACAAAAACAATTCAACATGTTTAATTTTTTTCGCGTACTTTAGGCATAGAAACTTGACGCAGAAAGTACGTCTTTTTACGCAACACTACGCTACATGCCTACGCAACAGTACGCTACCCTACGCCAGATTGACAAAGCAGTAAAAGCTTTCAACACAGTAAGCAACCATAAGCAAACCCGTACGCCAGCCTATACGCATAACCTACGCAGGGACTTTTTTCCCATTAATACGCAGCCTAATTTCTGCGTAGTCTGTACGCCACTCTACAGAACTCTACGCAGTTCCAGTGGCTTAAAGAATAACTACCGGTACAGTTGGTTTGTTTTTTAAATTTAATATAAGGCCAAATTAAAAAAAAAAACATGCTTAAAGCGTCCTGTTTTTTAGAAAAATGGGAGGAGGCCCTTTTTTTTTTTTTTTTTCTTTCAAAATGGCCGCTCCGTACATTTTCCCTGACATTCAGGCTATTTTTCAAGATGGCGGCCGAGATTTTTTTTTTTTTTTTTTTTAAGTCAGAAATACATTTTAGCAGTGCTTTTTATGTTTTTTTTCTTTCAAAAAAAAAAATAGGAGGCGGCCCCTAAAAAAAAAAAAAAAAAAAAAAAAAAAAAATTGGAGGCGGCCCCCAAAAAGGAAGCGGGCGGGGACGCTAAACATGTATATTTTGTAATGGCCTGAATGGCAAATAAAGTTCTTGGTGGTTTTAATTTAGACAGTCTCTATATATCTATTTACACCCCCGCCCCCCTCTAGAATCCCGCGGATTTCCGCGGGTCCTAAACAAGTATATTTGTTTAATGGCTTGAATGGCAAATAAAGTTCTTGGTGGTTTTAATTTAGACAGTCTCTATATATCTATTTACACCCCCCGCCCCCCTCTAGAATCCCGCGGATTTCCGCGGGTCCAGCTAGTTTCTATATATTATTATACCAAAGTAAAATATGCTACAAAAGCAAGGAAATAAAATGAAGATCATTATGGCCTGTTTTAAGCCACATTTATTACCTAATTTTGCTCAAGGGACACATGAAGATCATTATGGCCTGTTTTAAGCAACATTTATTACCTAATTTTGCTCAAGGGACACATGACGGAGTGCATAAAAAGAAGATAAAGTTCCTACAAATTAAATGACAATGATTTTGGTCAAATTTCTAAATGTTTTCTTTTCCCCTGTCATTTCAAACTATTCAGAAATTCAAACGGCTGACCTGCCCATGTTGAATAGAACCATAAATAATGACGAGGCCCTAATATTCTGAATGAATAGCATATATTCTGAACTTCTAAAATATCTGCATCATGCATGTGTGACATCAGCAAAATGAGCTTACTTGTACAAGACATTATTTGAGTCTTCATCTATGGTGACTGCTGTACTGCCTGTGCTGCCAAGTGTTTCCAGGTGTGTTAGTCTGTCATACGTCATGATGGAGTTAGATAGGTAATGACAGCTGGTACCCAAGCCCTGTAAGGAAAGAGATAATAAGAACAGTTGAACATGAAATCACCATATATGCCCTTGTACCCCCTTACATATTTCCATGATAGGCTCATGGTAACTCTCACCTCATACCCAGGAAGCTAATGGGAAGGGCGTGCATTCTCTTTATGGCGAAAATCATCCAACAACAATGGAAAATGCCATTAAAACCAACAACATCCTTGTTGCACCCCTTCACCCGTTTTGAGAAGGGAGTAGAAAAGAAAAAAAAGACTGTTACCACTTTTTTTCTCTCAATTGGAAAAGATATTTGCAATGAATAACTCGGACCAAAATGTCTCTTTGTCGAAATACCACATGTTTAACAAGAAGATGGCAGAAAATAATCAGAAAGCATGGAGAGCATGACTATCAAAAAGCACAGAAAACGCAACCAGAGCACGCATATTTTGCCCATCCTCTTTCAAAACATTCAATGATAATTCTTTAAAAATTACTCAAAATATTCAAACCGATATTCTCCAACATTTAATGACACGTTCAATCAATCGTTCAGGTCAAGCTCATAGGGAGACTCTATGAAATATTATACTTTCAGTATACAGTCAAACCTGCTTTAGTGATCACCTGTCTACAAAGACCACATTTCTTGTTTCCCTTGAAAACGATTTCTCATTGAAACATACATGTACACTGAAGGAACCTGTCTACAAAGACCACTTTTTGTGTTTCCCTTGGGCGGTCGCTATAGACAAGTTTGACTGTATTTGATTCACAAACAGAAAATGCAAACCTACCGCTTGCTGTATCTTGTTGTCTTGTTTCTTGCGGTAGACCGCTATAAACCAGTCCCCTTGACGAACCCTGAGGGACTCCAGGATGAGGGATGAGCTCCCCTGAGGGATGGTGAACGAGAGAGCCCCCGATACGGCGGTATTCTCAGGAAAGCTGGTGTTGTAGGGGTTAATGATGGGAAGACTACCAGCTTCCATCGCTCTGTTTTCAAATAAATTGAACAAAATTGAAAGAAGAAAAAAACGATAAGCATATAAAAAAAAAAATGATTTTGTACATTTTGCCTATTTGTTCATACTGACCAGGAAGTAGGGGTGGATCAATATACGCAGCACCATATTTATGCTACAATGCTCTACATAGTAAGATTGAACACCGTCCTGATTGAAATAGAAACAGTTACCGGTACACTGAATATACATGGACATTGTGAAGGTTGTTCCCATTAAAGATATTTAACAATACACAATTGCATGTTTAAAAATTAAAGACCCCACATTGGACTCTGGAAGGTTCATTTGTGACTTTCTTTTTGTAAAGTCCTAATGCAACAGAAGAGATACTTTAAATCTCTGTAACTGTGATCGATAATGTCAGACATGGTCTAAATTATCAAAATATCTCAACAAAATGTCATCATATACATGTATGGGGGGGGGGGGTTCCATTAAAAGTTTGAATATTTTAAGAGAACAAAAATACAGGAGCTCTATTGTACATGTACATGCATGAATTGAGGACTACCTGTTTCGTAAACTTGTTATCAATAACAAATCTCAATACCTGTTACAGGGCCTGTTATAAGCTACCGGTACTGAAATCATGACATTTGAATGGCTGAGAGCAAATTTGTAATAGAATTTTAGCCTTTGTTATTGATAACAACTTTTATGAAACTGGGCCAAGGTCTCTTACACTATATAAAGGAGTATAATTGCCTGAACCCGCAGTATTCTATAGTTCCTAAGATAGACACACAGAAAGTGATTTCCTAGTATTAAAGAACATGGGTTACATATTACATGGAAAGGTTGGGTCTGGAAGAAACTGTAGTTGGAGTGGTAAAGAGAAGTGGGTTGAGATGGATGAATCATACGTTGAGAAGGGAACATGAGGAGGGTGCTCAAGACAAGAAGAAGTAAAGGGAGAGAGTGTCATCATGGCGCGAAAGTCAGTACCGGTAACCCCTTGTAAAAGGAAATGCTCAATTTAATAAATGATGATGATAATGATGTACATGTATATTGCTAGCATGTTGTCCTGACACACATGTAAATATAGTTCCATCCTCTTGTTAAATGTAGAGAATGACAATGACTTTATCCCTACCGTGGTATTTCTCCTAGAAGCCTTCAGGTCATGTAGCAATTATAAAAATGACCTTTTCTCCCCAAGCATGTCTTACAATACAATTAAACTTTGTAACATATATTGAAAATACTAAATCATATTTTGTTAATGCAAATGCATAGATGTTCAATGATTCATACAAATATATAATATATTTTGACATGTAAAGCTTGTTTTTGCTAACAATACCAAGACTGAATGAATCTGTGTCTACACAAAGATGCATCATGTACCCAAATATGCATTTTACTAGGTTTATCAAATTACAGTGATCATTATAACACTGCATGTCAAAATTATACATCCCAAGACATCAGATCACATTACAATTTTGATACTGCTAATCTATGACAGCAGCCTAGGTGGATCAACTGTTGATCCCTCCACACTAACTGATTGCTGTGTTGTTGCCAAGTAGCTAACAGACATGACTCATGAAGTACGTCTACTAGAGTTCACATGATGTAATAGGAGGATGTGTGACTGTGCATCAAGTGCTGTATCCCTTAAAGGTACTATGTCACATTTGCAGCCAACATCAAATTGTGTAGGACTTTGCAGTAATTATGAATACTGGTATGTTACGTATGTCCTATCTGTGAAATTTAAACGTTAGCAGTGTCCTAATATTCAAATTATGCAAGGAAACCTGTTTACTTCCTAGACTTCACTGTCAGACACTATTGAGTGACTGACTGACTTCTTTTTTTCTTTGGTAATAACATACATAAAATGAGCTGTAACAGGTACTTGAGCATTTGTCTATCAATAACCCACTACTTGTAATGGCCAAAATTAAACTGATTGAATCTTTGTGCAGCACAAAACGTACAACCATTCAGTAAAAGGGTCTGGAAATAAGTTGATTCAACAACTAATGGTTGTTATTTTCTCACTAAAATAATAATAATAATAAAATATTTATATACCGCAAATTGCAAATTGCCTCTAAGCGGTTTAGAACAAAATAGCTGATATGTAAAGGAAATAGAAATTGCATTACAAATTACATCAATTTAAATTACCATTAAAACTTTGCAAATGAAAATAATACATATAATTACAAATCACTTACAACAAAATTACAAAAAGTTCATAAATTAATAGTATCCTACAGTAATCTACACAAAATATTTTAAAAGGCAAAAGGCCAAAAGAGCTATTCAGGAACAAGACTTAAAGAGATGTGTTTTTAGCATTGTTTTAAATGTATTTACAGAGCTAGCATTGCGAATTCGAAGGGGGAGATTGTTCCAAAGAAATGCAGTTGCATAAACCAAAGAACGTTGACCGTATTGTTTGTATGAAATAGTGTGAGACCGAGAGAGGAGAGATTGAGAAGCAGATCGCAAAGTCCGGACAGGAGTGTATTGAGGAAGGAGTTCAGAAAGATATGAAGGAGCGAACTCATGATAAGTCTTAAAAGTACATGTAAGGAGGAGGATTTTGTAGGTAATGCGAGAAGTGATAGGAATCCAGTGTAGTTTTAAAAGCCATTTTTAAGTCTTTTCGTTTTGAGGGAAGTTCTGAATTAGCTTTATCTTTCAAATGCTGTTGGAATTTAACCTTTTCATGGCCTGCAAATGGGACATAGTACCTTTAACGGGATTATGGCAAGAAACATTACGTCAAATGATAGAAATATTATCCCTGAAATGGATCCATTCCACAAACTTTCTGTGTACAATACATATATCAGCTCTCTATGGTTTCTGCATACAATATACCCATTATCCATGGTACACTACACTAAGTAGACCTATATGTATAAAGTATATTATGTACATTTTATTTATTTCATGGCATATTCTGGCAAATAATTATCTGACTTGTATTCCATGTGCGCCCTATTCTATGCAAGTGAATATGTATGCATGTATTAATTAGTCTACTCAACAAGACATTTTACTGTTCACTGAGAGTATACTTGTAGTGACCAAATGTCATGATTTTTAACTTTTGCTGAAATTGTACCTAACATTTTACATGTGTAATAACATTTTACAAGTATTATGCATTTATATGTGCATGTTTGAATTGCTTTCCCATTTTTCAAAATAGCAACTAGAGAGACCTAATTTCCCTTGCGTGGTATTTTGCCTCTCCGCCTGTCCAAAGTTCAAACTCGTTCTGTCTGGTTTGTTTATACATTCTTTTGTTACTTAGATTTGCCATTATTCAGAAAACTGTTTATTATTGTACTGCTTTTTGTAACACACAGGAGGTTTATAATTGCTCCCTTTTTAACCAGTGGTCAGTTATTTTTGTGTTGAATATTGATTCCTAGGAAAATTGTCTGCTCCCTTCGACATTTGTATATTGTGTGTATTTTTTGTGTGCTTAAACAATTATATGAACCTTGATTATTTGTTTTGATTATCCATATTAAATGGCAGATATTTAATTGAACATTTTTATTGTTTGATAGTGTGGTTTTTCTCTGGAGATCATAAAGGTAATAAAAGTTAAAACCAGGGAGAACAAACAGAGTACTTTAATTGTGATTGATTGTGTGCATGAATATAGCCTCGATACTAATTGGAACATAATTGTTGTTTTTTCCCTGTTTGGCATATTTTAATTATTCACATTCATAGCTAGTTACATTTATTGGCAACACAACCACACACCTGGGGACTCAAAGAGTTCCTACATACTTATTCAAACTACAATATCTCTCTGTAGAAATACTATTTGAAGCTTTTATTTTGAAAACAGCATAGCAACATGGAACCCCGTACATCAAGAGCCAAACAGGCTTAGGTGATCGGTGCGCTTTAATATTTTGGTTTGATCCAATTGAGATACAGGCTATCAACTTTAATACCAGGTAAAATAATAGCTATGATGTCATCATTCAGTATCATACTTGTAAGACAAAGTACCCTGGACTTTAAACCTTTTTATATATTCTTTACCCTAAATATGTAAGCATTACTAATAGACAGATGCATAACATGTTACATGTACATGTATGTGTATTTGCAATATACAACAATATTATCAAATTAACACCAATTTTTTGTTGATTTAAAAAAAAAAGTGGCGGAAACAAAAATACATTCAGACTACTAGCATTCAAAGAAAAGTAAACATGTTTCAGATTGAGAGTTTGAGAAGGTAAATGATAGGATACTTACACATTGATGTCTATATCATCACAATCAGGATGACTGACGACTTTGTTCACATACCACTTGGCATGGGTCACCTGACTTGGTACTCGGAATCTGAATAGGGCAATGTGTCCATAATTTTCATATTCCTTGAGCTGCTTCAGACTGTATAACTGTTCGCCACTTGTCAATTCTAAGTAAAGAAAAAATAGAACGTAAGTGGAAGTGTCTGAAGAATGTGTCTCCTATATATTTGAATCTGAATCTGAATTATTTCATTATTTGCTTAGACTTAGCCTTCCAAAGAAAAATTACAACACATTTCACTAAATTGTGTTGGTTTAATTTTGTTGCTTATTGTAGAAGCAAGATACTGAATACTTTTCATTGTCAGTTCATGTAGCAATATATCAATACGTTATCCATGCCACTGACTTTTTTAATTAGAGATATTTTTCTGAGATGTTGACCATTTTTTGTTGAAAAATTTCAAAACATACATTCCATAATGTTTACAGTACATCACACAAAACAAAGGGATTCATAGATTGCACATCCAATGTTTATTCACTCATTAATTTATCAAAATCCAATTTATAAGCTAGAAGCTTATAACATTCACAATTATTTGAGCCTTGAGGATACAAAATTACAAGTTCAATTCAATTTCAAACGAGACTCTAATTTGAATACTTAAAATATGATAAAGCCAGGGGATTAGACTTATTAGACTACTGGAAAGATTTTTTTTTTTTTTTTTTTTTTAGTTCTACTAAAATGAGAAATACAAAGGAAGGAAATTTCAAACATAAAAGCTATAACATTACAAGAGATATCCATGAAATACAAAATCAAACTTGTGAAAAGATCACAGAAAAAAAGGGACAAAATTCGCCCACGCAGATTTCAGTTTGTGGGTCCAAAGATAAAATAATAATGTAGAAGACGATCACTCACCCGAACAATCCACCCGATAAGATCCGCTGAACACTATCAAAATGTTAAATAAACATGTCAGTAAATCTAGTGATATGACTGTCCCGACTAGTGACTTTCTATTAGACTCATATCTGCATCCTATAGACATTTTCATGATTTGAATGATGAGGGAACGAAGTAGTCTTCCAGCCGGTGGTGTCACGATCACTTTACATTACGTGTGTCGTCAATATTTTTGCATGTCAATATTGCATTGCATTATTTATACGTACACCTTTCCTCATTATATTCCAGCACCACTTATTCCGCGTACCAGCAGCACCCGCGTATCGTATCGGGTCCCGATTCGGGTATCAAAGTCTGATTTGTATACAGTGTATATCGCACTCACACATCATTATGCCGAAACATTATAAAGGAAGTACTACAAAATTGTTATTTCCTGAAGCACTCACAGGAAAACAAAATAGAAAACTGAAAGGGACAGCTGAAACAAACTAGAGATATTATCATTGAAAAAAGATGCCGGATACGCTGCTTGGCCGGTGTTAATTTTCTTATTCCCAGAAAGCCTTCAGAAACAGTCATCATTTATGTATTTTAAAATATATGTATATTCTTAGTAATATTAGACATAATTATAAATTATTTTATAGTTCGTGGAAGTAGACTTAGCAGAACCAACATGAATGTTTTGGTAATAACTTTTAAAGATATTTTGGTTCAAAAGATTATTCATGAAATCACTATGATATTTTAGCTCCCATGATATTTTCATTATGAGCTCGTATCATAATGAAATTAAAAATAAAGCCTTTCCTGGACAGTCACATCTCATGCAAACAAAAATTACAAAAGTGACGGGGGGGAATATATATGACAACGACGACGTCAAAAAGATTCATCGAATTGGAAGCAAACTTCTCACACTTTTGAGATGGAGTCTATTTAAACCCTCAGAAGACAATAGACCTTTTCGTAATGTAATCAAATTTAATGCATACATTATTTAAACTTTATAAATCTTATAAATCTTTCGGCAATTATACGCCCAGTATTAAAACCTTATTACACCTGTTTGATGCAACTGTTCAACCAATTTTGCTTTATGGATCCGAAATTTGGGGTGCTAGTGCAATAGACATGAAGAAAATTCTTCAAATAGAAACAGGGAAAACAGGACTGTATTATAAAAACGATTTTGAGAAAGTACACATTCAGTGTTGTAAAAATATCTTAGGGTAAACCGCAATGCAGCAATTTAGCAGTTTCAGCTGAAATTGGAAGGCATCCTCTACTTATTCAAATTGCAATAAACATGCTCAAATATTGGATACGAATACGGAGTTTGGATGAAAATGGCCTTGTCTATAAATCTTTTGAAGAAAACAAAAAATTAGTAAATAACGAACAAAGCTGTTGGTTAATGTCAATTCGGGATATCTTTAGTTCACTAAATATTTGTAATAATGGAAATGAGACCGTATTGGACCCTGAAAATATACAAATTTCTCATAAAGATTTTGTCGAGTTATGTAAACTTTGTTTGGAAAGGAGATTTGATGAACAATTAAAACTAGACTTATTTGATGATAGGGATACCCGTAAAGGAAATAAACTCAGAACCCTCAGACAATTTAAAAACTCAATAAAGCAAGAAAAGTATTTATCTCATATACCAAATATAAATTTAAGAAAAAATATCACCAAACTACGTCTAAGCGCGCACAACTTACCCATAGAAACAGGAAGGTATAAAAGACCAGAAAAAACTCCCCCGAATCTACGATTCTGTGAAGACTGTAATATGAATCTTGTAGGAGATGAATTCCATATAATTATGAAATGTGACAAGTATAAAGATTTACGAGTAGATTTTATAGAAACAATTAGTAATCTGGAAGAAAATGTTTGTAATTTGGATAGTCAAGAAAAATTCATATTTATAATGAGATTAGATAATGAAGTTGTAATAGATAGTTTTTCTTTGTTCACCAAAAACATAATTGCAATGAGGGGTAATTTTTAGATACTATATGTTATAACAAAGTAGTCGTGTACAATCTTATGCTTTTGTTTTAGTTCTCATTTACATATTTCGTATTGCATGACTTATTGTTTATTTAGAAAGGTGTTGTAAATGTTTTATATTATGTTTTATATATCGATTGTTGCATTACATTGTAAAGTGATTATAACTATGTCTATAAACAGAATATTGATGTACATCAATGATGTTTAATAAATACAATACAAAAAATACATCTGTGTTACGTGCCATCTTTATTTTATTCACCTGTTATGAATAATTGTATTTCAATAGTCAAAATGCAATTGCATACATTAAGTGTTGCTAAGTAGGATAAACTGTATATTGCTTGATTGTGATTTGTGCATTAAATTCGATTATACATGTATTACGAAAATAACATACGAAATGGTAAAGACAATCAAAGATTATTGTAACGAATTCATTTTCTTAATGTAAAGAAAAATATTGAGTGAAGAATGTTGACACGATTATTATCTGAAAGGTTATCGACCTTGGCTGAGAGTGTCTTGTGTTGGTTCTCAAGGTCATCTTCCTTGCCGTCTTCAAAGCCAAGCTTTTTCATCTCATCCTGGATGAAGCGTGTCATATTGTTAGCCCTCTACACATATTATCATAGGGCTCCTTTTGATACTGTCAACATCACTGTTTTGACACCAGAAACATCACTGTCAAAACCACATGCACAAACAGCATGACCACTGCCATTCTCGTTATCATCATAACCACCATTCTTATCAATACATTTCTTAATACAGTCTTATAGGTTAACTCTAGCTTAATTGTCCTTGTTCTCTAATACTGCATCATTTTGTATAATAACTTTATATTAGTCATCTTTTATGACTCAATCATATTAGCATCATCATTACAGTAGTAATTACTATAATTGTATCTGTCTAATTCGGCATATAATTATTTGTTATGTCATTTTGGCATGTTCTGTCTTACTTCTGTACCTTTGACTTCTGAGACATTTCAGGGACTTTATTATTCAGTGCTTTATTTTGTTTTCTTCTTTTATATTGAGACTATATTATAGCCTTCATCATGAATATTTTTGTCACTATTTTCGGAAGTATAATTATTTCAAATACATTTCAAGCTGCACGTCATACAAAAACTTCTTGAGGAAATTGATATTGGATTTGGGCGATACCCTTTGATACTTTGATTGTATATTTGTACGTTTTGCTGTCCTAACTGCATGACGGGCAGTTATTATACTAGTAGAACTTTTTAGCAAAAGCTATAGCAATTATAATAGCTGGCAGTTGTGAAGTCGCAATCAATAACAGAATTATAGAAAGATTATAAAACTACAGATGCAAATGTTTACCTATAGTTTCGGGAAATTGAGAGCGATTTGCCGATTTGTCTAAGGGGAGAGGCAATTATAACGATCCAACATTAGGAAAAAAAACCTAAATTGTTATGACTTTGCTAAATTTAAACTTAGTACCTAGTCTAAATACGTAAATTTTGCAGTTGAAAATTGGAGGGGGGGGGGGGGGTCTACCGCTCAGTCGCTTTTCTCCCGCGCTTAATTGTATAGTTATTGAACAAACTTTGGTTACCAATCTCGGGTTCGGTATATAACATATAATTTCGGCGTAGAAACTTGGTTTGTTTGTTAGCTGACGAGTTTAGGTTGGGGGGGGGGGGGGGCGGGCGCAAATTTGTTGTTTGCTCCGGGCCCCATAAGCCATGGATAGGCTTCTGCCTCCCCGCCCTACGATCGTAGACCCATTGTATCTGATTGCTAAAATGTTACAACTGAATTCAACATATTCATCATTACCATTTTCCTCTTCTTCCTCCTAGCTCCTCCTCCTCCTCCTCCTTTTTTCTTCTTCTCCTTCTTCTTCTTCTTCTTCTTCTTCTTCTTCTTTTTCTTCTTCTTTTTCTTTATCTTTATCTTCTTATTTTTCTTGTACTTATTATCATTTCCATCATTATAAGTTTAATGTTGGTAAAGTATTATTATCATATATACGTATAATCTTTATTAAGTTTTTTTTTCTCATCTGTCTGCAAAAAATACGGTTTTAGCTCATTATCTTGTACACGCATGTCGGGGACCCTACTGCTTGGAAATAAGCTCTGTAGATTTTGGTGGGTTATCGTGTTCAAGTTGACTTAATTTGAACTGTTATTATTTTATATTGTTGTATGTTGAGGCTTGGCGAATAAAAATCAATCAATCAATCAACAGAAAAGTACGACGCACCATTGTGACGTCACACAGGCCCGCTCGAAACTGCAGATTGGTTGCACCTGATGATGACATCACAAAGGGAACGCGATCCTGTCGAAATATGCGCGTCGCGCATTCTTTTCTAATACGCGCAAACGTTTCCGATTCCGATTTTTGTCAACAAACACGCAATGCATGAAGGGAATTATGCATCCTAACCACTGAATTTGATTGGCTCAAAGAAACCTATACGTCAAGGGCTAGTCTTAAATATTCATGATACACACGCACACAGAATCTGATGCGATAATACCAAAATTACAAGTGCAAAGCTACGTTTACTTAAAATAAAAGACATTGCGAGAAAATCGGGAGGCTTATCGTAAACGAATGACTACCCATGTCGAAACTTGTCATAATCATTGGCTCATTGCGACATACTGGTTACATTCAGTCAGAAAAATAAATCCAAGAAAATATGCAGGAAAAGAAAATGTTTAATTGGGGGGGGGGGGGGGGAGGGGGAGTTATGGGAAACATAACCATGTACTTCTACTACCCCTCCCCCGGAATCGATACTTTACGTCCTCTCCGAGGGATTTGATTATGAGGATCAATGCCTTGCCAAAGGGCACGAGCACATATTGACTTCAGTGATTGACAAGGCATATCCAAGTTATGAGACCATTGCACTACCACTGAGCTATCTGAGGGTTTGCCCAATTTATCCCGTCTGCATTATCATATGAAGAGCCTAGCTGTATCGGGTTGACGAATGTCACAGATAAAACATAACTCAACACATCTGATTCGATTTGTGCAAGTTATTGGCATGGTTCTTTGGGTACATTTGGGGGCAAATATCCTCTTTGCCGCCTCCAGTGATAGGCCTAACTTAAATGGCAGGATGACCCCAACACAAACAAACAAAAACAAACAGTCGACATGAATTTGTCTTTGTTTAACTCGTTATATCTGAATGTTCAAAACAAATTATACGTGATTGTTCTTGTTTACTATGTTGTCAAGTTCAAGTTCAAATGAGGTTTTATTCAAGACTTGTCAAAAAGTCCAAAGACTAAAAATGCAAGTTTACATCAAACATACAATCATATAAAAAGCATTCAAAAACATATGTACATATATATAAAGATAACATAGCAAATGAGAACAAATATATAACAATGAATAAATGTTTACATCAAAACATTAAAGTAGTAACAAAGACAAACAAAAAAAATATATATACAAGATATGAAATATTACTAGCAAAAATGAATAAATGTTTACATCAAAACAAATAAAGTATATACAGATACGTTAATTCAATTAACTGTAACATTGAAAAAATTGTGATAAAATACAATACAAATTCCATTCAGAAGGTATAGTGAGTATTACAAAGTATTAAAAAGTATTAAAATTGGAGTCTTGGCAGTGTGCTAATCACAAGTGTGATAGGAGTACAGTATAATGTGTAAAGATATTGCACATGAAAACAATGGAAAACAATGGAATTCCTTAGATGGTCACAGTAAGAATAGTATAGAATACTATTGTTTGTTGTTTTTGTTGTCTATCCCCGTATGTCTATTGAGGGGGTGTGAAGGAGGGGGTATAATAAGAGATCTACCTGATATTATTATTCAATACTTAAATTTAAAGCTGGCAATTAATATGTAATCGTTCTTGTAGGATATTAAGTAATTTAACAGTATATTTATAAAGAAACCTGCCTCAATCAAAATTTTAATAGCCATGAAGAAAAAAAAAGAGATACCAACAACCCTCTTCGGCGCAGAGGAGTACCAAGATGGCAACTTGATTAGCTATTTGAGCCCTCTCTAGACTCAACCAAGTATGTAATGTAGATTGCTATCCAGGAATATATGGGTCAGTGATGTTGTGTTGTTAAATCATCCGGCCTTTCTGTGTTGTTTGAAGGATAAGATACGGGTTGTTTTTTCGCCAATTGATATATCCATCAAAATGTCAGCTCCAGGATCAAGTGCCAGTCAAGGTAATTTTATAATTTATCTCAAATACGTGAAATAGCTATATTGTTTGGACATTGTAAAATCTGTCATGTCCCGTGTGTTGATTTTCATGTTTGTTAAAATACAGTTTCGAACTGGCGCTGTGCTGTGCGCGCACTGCACTGGTACTGGCCCTGGCCGCGACTTTGCGTTTTACACCCTGGCCTGGACCTTTTCCCAATAAATTTCAAGGAACCGACTGGAAAAGTCTATCCATGACAAGATATTGCGCGCGCACGTAGCTCTTCTGCAATGCTCAACGTACGTCCTATATGTCCAGTGTCGCGGTACGCGGTACATGTACTTTTGTATCGAGACGTACGAGTGAGAGAAAAACAACGAATAACAACAGAAGGAAATAGAGAAAAACAATAAATAATTAAAGAACAGAGAGGAACAAAGAATGTCATAAGCAGAGAGAGAAAACAAAAACTAACTTGAAAGAAAGAGAGAAATTAGAGAAGGAATTAATCAAAGTAAGGAAGAGGGAAACCAAATAATATTATGGTTTTTGTGGTTTAATTCCGCCTTCTTCAGGGTTTCAATTTTTGACGTGTAGCCTACTTTCAAACCATTTGCTGATTCGGACCCCCCCCCCCCTAACACACGTGTACACATATCGACACATACACAGACTACACTCGACATAATATGTGTAATGGTAATGTAATACATAAACTGTGATTTAAATATTGCACTCGTACCATTTTCTATTATTGTGGGATCACGTCTTTCATTTTTTAAATTCATGTCATTTGTTTCTAAGACCTAATTTCTCTAATTCTCTTGACCCCTCTCCCTTCATATTTGTTTTCTAAGACCTCCCCCCCCCCCCTCATCTCTCTTCATATTTGTTTTCTAAGACCCATTTCTCCCCCGCCCCCCCCCCCCCCCCCCCATCTCTATTCATATTTGTTTTCTAAGACCTCTCTCTCTCGACCCACTCTCTCTCTCGTATGTATTTCTCAGACCCCTCTTTCTTCTCTCTCATTAACCCCCTCTTCATATTTGTTTCTAAGGCCTCTCTCTCTCTCTTCATATTTGTTTCTAAGACCCCCCCCCCCCCTCTCTTTCTCATTTCTTGATATTTGTTTCTAAGACCTCTCTCTCTCTAGCTCTCAATTCATGATATTTGTTTCTAAGACCCCCTCTCTTTCTCACTTCTTGAATTCATATTTGTTTCTAAGACCTCTGTCTCTCTCTCCCTTTCTCTCTTTCTCATTTTAAATTCATGATATTTGTTTATAAGACCTCTCTTTCTCTCTTTTCCATTCATCACTTTGTCTAGTGTAATGTACAGACACATAACATATAAAGGAAATTATACACCAGTTTTACATGAATTCATTTGCACTTTATTTACTGCTTTACATTCATATACTTTTTTTTTTCGTGAAGGTAATCTAATCCTTCAATGTCAGAGAAGTAATACAAAAGATACAGGAGTATGTGTATGCATAAATAGTTATATAAAGAAGAAATATGTAGTAAAAGTGAAAGCAAACAATAGTAGAAATTTGAACAGATAATTTGACAGTGTGTTAAGATTTAGATGCAAGAAATGACTATAAGAAATTTTTATTTGAAAATACATGCACATGTAGATAAAAAGAGATCTGAACATAGGCGGATTCATGGGCGCAGAGGCGTGCACCGCACTTTACTTTAGAGATAACGAACTGAATACACATAATAATGGATGATACGTGAAAATATTTTTCTTCAGCGAGTAACAATATTTCACGTATTTCGCGAAAATTACAGTTAATCGTACTCATATAACTACAATTCAAAACTGGATTTACAGTATTGTACCGGCCGTCACCCTCGTTGAGGGCGTCGACCGCATCACCCCTACCTTCCCTCACGGCGAGCCTGGTATTGGTGGCCATATCTCGTGAAGAAAGATAGAAGTGATGTTTCTATAAAATCCTAGCTCGTTTCAGTCAAAATATATGACTATAGAAATACAGGTATATGGAATAACTAAATTGACACTTGAAAAGAAGAACACATTTGTTTTGAGACAAGATTTTAGTTTGAACACAAAAACAAAACTTCATTTAATCATTTCTTTCTTTACATCAATAATATTATCGCCACTGTTACAAATTTAATAAGTCTTTATATATATATATACACAAGTTAATACTTATGTTTATAAAATCTGTTTATTGTTATAACACTGTAAATTGGTAATGGACTTTAAATTAACTAAGGAACTATACCTGTTTGTTTATGAAGGAGAGTTTAGGGAATTAGTAAATGTTATTTAAAGTTCAGTGTTAAGTTTGGACCAATTTGTTGGCGACTCTTGCGAGACGACGTTTGGACCAGTTCGTTGCGCGATTCTGCCGAATCGCCTCGAATCCGAAAAAATCTATTTTATATATGCACTGTATGCGTACGTGGGGGAAATCATGCGTACGTGGGGAAATCTATGCGCGTGCTGTAAGCAACGCCGCGATCATGCACAGAGCTAGATAACTAGATGCGCTCGTACACATTGCAACCGGTCCTATAAAGTTCCAAATCTTTATTAATTCAATATTAAATGCTTATTTATTCCAAAAGTTACACTGCTATAGTATGGAAACATTTACAATGCGTTTATTTGAAACTTTATACAAGGCATTAGATACATTTTTCAAGCTCTCCTTTTGTAATAAGAGCAGAAATTTAACAAACAAATTTCATAGCATGAATTTGGATTCACTGTTTGTTTACATAATGGCGTCAACCGCACAAC
>JAVYIG010013248.1:0-48453 GCA_035222895.1 Strongylocentrotus droebachiensis
AAAGTTGAAATATGCAGATGATGATTACGAACATGCATCTTTATGAAACACTAGACCAGGCCATCACCAGTCTTACTCTCACTCTGTCTCACTCGACTCATTGTCACCCATGAAGCTCGGACAGGCTAGGCCAGTAGCTAGGCCAATGCATGCATGCCCAAAGTCCACTGCAGTGGCAAATCCGTGTTGAGCCGTGGTCGTATAGCCGTAGATAGTATCGCATGTCATTACAGAGTCTATGCTAGCTGAAATCACAACAGCTGAAAATGTATACTTCCAAAGTATCCCAAAGTATACTTACATTCTCACTTTGTATCATCGATAATCTGCGGCTCACTGAGGCGCTGAGCGCTGGCTAGCCTCGATCGCAACCTCGATCATTGCACCGTACAAGATACTTTATTTTATAATTTTACATTTTATTTTAGTACAAGAAGTAATGGTAGTAGTTTTTGTTTCATCCATTTACTGAATTAGTCAAGCATACATATACGCAGAGTGAACCACACAGTTACACAACATATTCTGACATGAAGCAGCTTTTTTTTAACCATTAGTCTCTTCTCGATGACAATTTGCATTATTTGTTTTAACGCCAGCGTCAATTGACATGAGCTTTCGTAGATTGCATATAGCAAATCAACAAATTGTTGGGTCACGTAACCCAACACTTTGTACTTTAGTTTAAACATATTTGTGGCTTACACCCAGTAAATAAGATCGATTGATCGATCTGTAATTGAAAAACAAGTCAGAAAAAATCTTGGAACCAGCGGGATTTGAACCTGCCATCTACTGCTTGCCGGGCAGCGACTCTACCACCAGGCCATCACTGGTCCATGACACAGTCACGATGAACTAGAAACAAATACACAGGCTCTCCTGATTCATTCTGACTCATTAATATTCATTAGTCCGCCATAGGACAATAACTTTTATAAATGTAATGCTTCCTGGAGAAATTTCAATAGTTTAAACATATTTGTGGCTTACACGCAGTAAATAAGATCGATTGATCGATCTGTAATTGAAAAACAAGTCAGAAAAAATCTTGGAACCAGCGGGATTTGAACCTGCCATCTACTGCTTGCCGGGCAGCGACTCTACCACCAGGCCATCACTGGTCCATGACACAGTCACGATGAACTAGAAACAAATACCCAAGCTCTCCTGATTCATTCTGACTCATTAATATTCATTAGTCCGCCATAGGACAATAACTTTTATAAATGTGATGCTTCCTGGGTGTAAGCCACAAATATGTTTAAACTATTGAAATTTCTCCCAGGAAGCATTACATTTATAAAACTTTGTACTTTGTAGATTTGGGTGACCTGTTTCACGAAAGGGCGCCAGACGTGAACGTGATACATGAAACGTGACTGTTCGTTGCAAGCCCTTGTAAAGGTATGTTATACTGACTAGACTTCATGATAACCATATACTATCATTCTACTTCATCTTTAAGATTTTATTACATAAATATAAATAATATATGGTACTTGTCTGTCGATTCATTCTAGGATTGTAGGATTCTGGCTAGGATTACACAGATGTCACGTTTGAATTTTACTTTGTTTTTCGTCGCCGCATCCAATGTTTTGGTTGTCATGGTAATACTAAAACACGCATCCGCAAACAAACAAATGCTCACGTACACGCCTAATTATATCGTTATAAGTAGAGACATAATGAGAAATACATTTGTGTGGAAGTGTAGCAACCCCTAGCTTGCATTTTAACAATACTTGACATATCCATAAAGGTCAGAATTATGAAGTTATGGAATCAAGTATTGTGGGGTTAGAATCAAAAGCCATGAACAATGATTTTATAATCGTTTACGTTTCAACGCTGTAAATGATCCAACTATTTAGAAGGTGGGGTCAAAGTTGAAAGGTTTGTTCCCTAAGACAGTGAAAGTTAGAATTGAAAGGATAGTCTTGGGGTGGGAAACAGTATTGTGTGAAGCAATTTCACAGAAATTTACCTGGAAATCTGCATACTCTATGTCCAGGAGGAATGCCATAGGTACGGTTCTTCGTAGGACAAACTTTGTTACCTACAGATGAAGCAGGGATAATCTTTGGGATGGTCTGTACCATGCTTCTATTGGTATGTTGTTTCTTCTTGCACTCAAGAAACATTGGTAAGGTGTAATTCAGGCCAAAGGCATCCTTACAGCATGTTTGTGGCCCTTTGTTCTCGTCTGATGCTGCAGAACAACCTGTAAGGAAGATGTAACAGTGTGGTACCGAAAATAACGGTTTTGAAGAAGACCCAACCGACTAAAGACTCACAAGATTAGAATGATTGCAAGCCTAAGAAAAAATCGCATTCCCTTAGTATTCCGAAGATTAGTTGGAAAGATTGGAGGAAAACAAAACGGAAGGCTTTGGTCTTTCGACTACAAGTCAGAAAGTCTACAAATCCAAAGAATCACAAAAATGAAGGTTTCTGGTTCTGGAAACTCTGAAAGTATCCTGAAACTGGATTCTCATTCCGAAGGCCAAGGAGACCTTTTTTTCTTTTTTGTTAGCTGTTGGTAATTTTTTTTCTCGAAGGTTTCAAAAGTGTCTTTTTAAGTATTATTTAAATTTTCTGGTCTTCTCACCTTTCTGACAATTAAAAAAAAATATTTCATCGCTGGACATGTACAGTGACAACTTTTGATGTTTCAAGTCCGAAATTTTCGTTTCTTGAACTTTTGCTGTTCTAAACCTTCTGACGACCGATTGGATCGGCCAAGAAATCGAAAGATCCACTAGTCTGAAGGACTACAAAACTATCATTTTCAGTAACAACTTGTGTTTTCGAAAGATCCAGATCCAGATCCACATGGGGGGGGGGGGGGGTGGGGGCAATGACTGAAAAGGCCCTATCACCTATCTGTTTACTGGCTCGAGTATGGTATGCGTGTTACTACTGGCTGATCGTGTAT
The DNA here is from genome assembly GCA_035222895.1 of Strongylocentrotus droebachiensis. Classification (NCBI taxonomy): domain Eukaryota; kingdom Metazoa; phylum Echinodermata; class Echinoidea; order Camarodonta; family Strongylocentrotidae; genus Strongylocentrotus; species Strongylocentrotus droebachiensis. Next base: position 2,942 of record JAVYIG010013248.1, read on the forward strand.
TATACATGGATGTTTGCGCATGGAGCACATCACCTAGGTATGCTGGGCCTTGATTATTGAGACATTTGTAAGTGAGAATTAAGATCCTACGTCATTATGTTTCGATTATTAACGCGAAGCCAGTGAAATCGCTAATGAAAAGGGAGACACAGACACATTTGGGTTTGCAATGAATGAACCGTGCTGCTTTAAATTTTGGAGGGGTTGAATGGAGTCAAGATCTTGAAGCGATATATCATGAAATAGTGAATGTTAAAGGTATTACAACGTTTTGGGAAATTTTGAAGAATCGGTGGATAGTGATTCTTTACAATTTTGATATATTTGGATGCCCCTGTGGATGTATTAAAAACACCAGAAATTTTAGCCCCTAAAACACTTCTGCTTTCGAGAAAAATTGATTATAAAGATTTACCGGTGCTCCCGGTAAATTTTGATAAATTTCAAATAGCTCCTACGGCCGTACAATGGTAGCTAAGACCATCAAAATCTCAGAGTATGTAGTTGTGGTATATAATTTCCGAACGACAATAGCTAATCGGTCGATCTTAGTCAATAAGCATTGTTTTATAGCATAATTAATATCTTGACCTTGAGAGGGAGCTATTCAACATAAAATGTTTATTATTTACAATTTCATAACTTTAGAGTCGATTTCGACCGCGACAACGATCACTTAATATTGTAGGATCGTATATGCTTCCAATATATTCATTTGAACCAAATTCATGACCCCATACCAAAACTTTGTATTACCTTTAAGGGATCCGTTTATTTTCATCTCACTGGGCTATTGTTGAGTGGTGTAGTGTGCCCCCTCCCAAACGAATGGCAAGGGGGAGTATTATTTGACATGAAGTAGTTAACGATTAGGCACATTATACAGCGACTATGGTTAGAGTATCAGAATGCTTTATTCAAGTGTTACATACCGATCGACAAGAAGGCTACTACCACACAGATCTCCAGTAATTTTAAATCCATCTTCTTCGAGTGATCTATTACGAAACATGTAGAAGTACCAAGGTATTGTGAACCTGACAGTCATCTAATCTCTGTTTGAAATCATTATCGTCATTATTGTTACAATCACCATCATCGTTATCATTATCACCTTCATCACCATCACCAGCAGAAGCAGCAGCAGCAATTGCAGAATAATTGTAATTTTAATCATCTTCATCTGCGTCGTCGTCACCATTATCATCACCATCATCATCGACATCATCGACATCATCTTCATCATCAACAACATCATCATTATTATCATCACCATCACTATCATCTTCATCATCATTATTATCAACATCATCGTCATCATCATCATCATCACTATCGCCATCAGTGTCATGATCGTCGTCATCATCATCACTATCACCATCAGTATCATGATCATCGTATCATCACCATCACTATCACCATCAGTATCATGATCATCGTCATCATCATCCTCATCACTATCACCATCAGTATCATGATCATCATCATCATCACTATCACCATCAGTATCATGATGATGATCATGATCATCATCATCACTATCACCATCAGTATCATGATCATGATCATCATCTTCATCATCACTATCACCATCAGTATCATGATCATCATCATCATCATCCGGATGTAGAAAATGCATGTTGTTATAAGTTTGTCAAGTTATGGATTTATAATCATATTATCACTCCCCACTTACAGATTAATGAAATATTTGTTGTCATTTTATTTTGTAAATGTTTATGTATTTATATGAGGGATCCTGTTCTACCAGCCCAGGGGGGCGTTTCACAAAACTTGTCATCAGTGACAAATTACAGTTTTTGTTATAAGCTACAGAAATCCTTGCTTCTGATTGGTTATCAGCAGATTTGTCACTGGTTTTTGTCATTTGTCATTGTAAAAAAGCTTTGTGAAACGGGTCCCTGCTTCTCAATAAATCCCTCCATTTCCACACTTTTTCTTTAGAAAAGCACACATTATTTACAGCAAATGTATACATTCAATTATTGACATGCAAAATGCTTTAAATCAATGTAACTTTTTTCTCTTTCGGATCGACTTTTTCTTATAATTTTTGTTAATGCATTGTTCAGTTGGAAATTAAATTAAAACTGAAACTGAGACATTCCCCTCATCAAAATCAAAAGTCAAAACAATACTTACAACTGATTTGATCGCCAACCTTTTGGTTATACAATGTCAAATTGAAGCTTCAGATTTGTAGGTGTCTATATAGGCCTAATAGCGTAACTTCGAAACGTTTGGCATACACATCAGCTTTGTTAATACATGTATTACCTGTGTATTGAATCTAATAATGGGATGTCGATGTACTTATGACGGCGTGTGAAGCACTGCCCAGATTCTTAGAGTGAACATCTCCTGGTGTGCGAACAGGCAGGTAATATATGTGTGGGTGTGTGAGAGTATGTGTGTGTGTGTGCGTGTGTGTGTGCGCGCGCGTATGAGGGCGTTAACAACCACTACATGTCATCAGTCTACAGTGTTTTCAATTGGAAACATGAACAAGAAATGGCAAACCTCTATTAGAGCAATCGTTTTAGATTAGAAAAACCTTCACATTTTAAGTTTACTTTAAGAGGTGGGATCAGTATCAGCATTAAAATTACATAATGGTTTACAAACCATCAGTCGCTTAAATCTATCAAATACTTTTATCTTTCTCTCTAGGGAGTCAAAAGCTTTAAAAGAAGAATGTTTTCAATCAAGAAAACCAACAACATCATGACTTAATTCCACAACTTGTACTTATGACGGTTTTGTGAAGCGCTGCCCAGATTCTTAGAGTGAACATCTCCTGGTGTGCGAACAGGCAGGAAATATATGTGTGGGTGTGTGAGAGTATGTGTGTGTGTGTGTGCGTGTGTGTGTGTGCGCGCGCAGAGGGGCGTTATCAACTACTACAGGTCATCAGTCTACAGTGTTTTCAATTGGAAACATGAACAAGAAATGGGCAACCTCTATTAGAGCATTCGTTTTAGATTTTTTATTTGAAGAAAGAAAAACCTTAATATTCAAGTTTACTTTAAGAGACGGGATCAGTATCAGCATTAAAAATACATAACGGTATACAAACCATCAGTCGCTTAAATATATCAAATACTTAAATGTATTATCTTTCTCTCTAGGGAGTCAACAACTTATTTTTTTTCCTTCTTCATGGAGTTAACCCTTTCTTAGTTAATGTTTTCAATTAAGAAAACCAACACTATCATGACCTAATTCCACAGATCATTGATCAAAGACCAACAGCTTTATATTGATGATGCGGACATGAATGACGATTAGTTTTGACGGCGAATAATTTCATTTCGAAGATAGCGGGACATTGTAACGCACCATGCTCTAACAACGATCACCTACAAGTGATGAACTTCGCAAGTGAACTGAAATAGATTCTGAGAAATGAAGACATTTCTTTTTTAGGATGTCGAAACTTTTCAATCTTCAGACATACTAACCTATAGACCTATTGATTAACGGCGTATCCAGATATTGGCCTTAGAAGGGGCAAACTATTTCGACTTATTGTGAACCATTAGTACGGAGACCTATAGTTTGCGTTACAAGACTTTACCCTCAAGAAGGGTACAAATTTCGACTTACTGTTAGCCGTTTACCTCTAGTAAGAAGGGCTCTGGCTTGCGATATAGTGGCAGGGGGATGGGGAGCATCGCCCAAACTTATTATTGTAAAGTAAAGTCTTTGCGATTATGTCTACACTTTGAGCGTTTCTCGACTATGAGTATAATAGTTCCTAACGTGTTACCAGTGAGGATGCTTTACTTTTGGTTGATAGAACATCTGCCAGGAGGAGCAAAGGGACCCTTTTTCAAATAAATGACGAGTGCCCTTGATTCTCCCTGATATTGAAACTATTTATATTTTTTGTATACCGGACCACATGTTCAATATGATTTATATGTAGTCTCTTCGTATATTTGTAGTAAAGACACGTACAAGGTTATTATTGAGAGAAGGAGGGAGTGAGAGAGAGAGAGAGAGAGAGAGAGAGAGAGAGGAGAGAGAAATAAGGAAGAGATAGATGGTTGGATGAGAGAGAGAGAGAGAGAGAGAGAAGGGTGAAGAGAGAACACAAGAAAAAGAGAGATGAAGAGAAGGAGGGGAGTGAGAGATAAATAAAGGAAGGGATAGATGGTTGGAGAGAAAGACAAAAAGATAGAGAAATAGTGAGAGAGACATAACGAGGGTAGAGATATATGGATTGAGATATAATATATATATATATAGAGAGAAAGAGAAAGAGAGAAAGAGAGAGAGAGGGGGAGAGAGGTCACATACATAATGATATATAAATACACGGCAGTTTGGCAGGTTTTTTTTTTTGGGGGGGGCCTTTCAATTAAAAGCTTTCTTTATTCTTTGTTTCTACACTTGATTGTTATCATGTATCACCAAAATGTACGATTTAAAAGAGTTTATTAGTTTAAATAATGAGCGCCCCTCGGGTCATGCCCCTGCAGCAGAGCGAGTCCATAACTGTTTGTTTTCTTCTTCTTAAAGATGTGTTTTTGAAAGACTGATACATTACGAGCTAATTTCACACAGCGGTTGGTTTATTTGATGCTCTATTAAAGCAGTCATTTCCGAAGAGGATTTGGAAATTAATTTCAAACCATGCAGGGGGGTCAAGGAAAGCACCCATCCACAACAACTCAAACACGATAAATACTGGAGAAAGGACATGGACTAACACAACGCTGATTCGACAGACAATCTAAGGTTACAGTTGTGATATCTACTCTCGGTAAGTGAACAGATCCTTTTGATTGCATCAAAGAAATTCGACGAATGTGTAATAACCTAATATCTACTTTTTATTTTTCAAGTTATTTATTCCTTTTTTGTATATTCCTTTTTTTGGTATATACCTGAGTTAAATTAATACAAAAAAGTATTTGTTTATTTATCAATTCGTTTATTCATTTATCCATGATCCATGTGTGTATGTATTGGGCTTTTACAGACGTGTATCAATCAGATATGATTATTTAACGTCTGGGGATCGACCTTTAAACGCCACCATCCGAAAGATGTGACTCAGTTTCGAACCTGCGTCCTTGCCTGAATCAGTTTGTAACTTCCACTGTTAGCTGGATTACAGGCGCACGCCACAACGCCTACATCCTCTTAATCATCTAATCATTTATTCATTTACTATCTAGTGTGTGTCTGGGAGGGGGAGGGACCCAGTGGAAATAAACATGATCTTTGATGATACGTATGCACACCTGCGCTGATAGTGCTTAGTTTAATGGACCCTTTTCTGCAAAATGTGTTTGCGAAATTTGCTTATTTTGAACCTAAACTTAGGTTACAACAGAATATTGAACTTGGAAAAAGATTTATCATGAAAAAAAGGAAGAAAGTAAGCCTACCTATAACATGAAAGATGTTCGTGTATTTTAATCTTACTTTCTGACTGCATACGATGGGCAGCCTCTCATATTCGAGTTATATTAGCGATCATTAGTCATCATTTTCTTTCAGACTCACTAAACGAATTCAAAGATGACTAAGGCTATGTACCTTGCTCTTGCCGCGGTCCTCATCGTTGCCGCCTTCGCCTTCGAGATGGAAGACGATGACGACAACGAAATCGCATTGATGAAGAGGATTCCCGAGGTACATGAATACCTATGGGCCGAGAAAAGGGGACAGAACTTGAAGAAGTACAAGTGTAAGTATTCACTTCAGTCTTCATTAATGCTTTAGTTTAAACAAACACCATGGAAACATTGAAATATACTCTTCTAAAAGAAAACAGTGCATTTTCACTCACCCGGGAGTCACGTCAGTGATCTCTTGTTTAGGAGTGAATATCCATGTATTTTAAAGTACTCCCTGAAAAGAGAAGAATGTGAATTTTAACTTTCATTAGATTTCACTTTGGGAGGAGTCACTTCAGTGATCACACGATTCTTATGTTGGGTGTGCAAAGCATTTCAAGTGTAAAAATACAAGGTACACTAAAATAATTTCTTACAACATAAGAAGAACAACAGGATCCATCTTGAGGCTTGACATGTTGATGGTCCCAATAATTTGCAAGTGATAACATTGATACTGTGGCAAAAGGAAAGAAAATAGACAAAATAAAGGTGTTTGGGCATTAAATTAGTCGTTAAAACAACTGATATAATGATGAGAAACTATTGATAAAAAGATAACAAGTATGATTTACGCTTTCTTTATGAATTTATAAATTGAATTTTAATTCATCGTAAAGGAAAATATAATGCACATTAAACCTTCCAAAAAGTTCATTTACTTGGAACATGTTGATACCCTCCAAACCTTTTTGAATTATCTTATAGAAACATTTTTGCATAACCAAATGTGTTATTATAGCACTTAAATGCCTTTTGCACTGTTTCACTTTGTACCTGCCATTAAATGAAATTATAACTGAGAAAAAAAGAAGAAATTATTCCATGTTATTGCCCGTAAGCAATGAACATGGCTGTTGTTGTATAGAACATGTTTTGTGAAAAGGGGGACCCTACAAGTCTTGGGGGAACACATTCATACACAAAAATGATTATTTGTTTCTGGTTTCGTTGTTTTGACAGCCTGTTTCAAGTACGGACAAGAGTGCACATGCCACAGAAGGACGGGCAACATTGTATACTGCACTGGTGAGTTAAAGTTGCAAGCAATAAGTTGCAAGCAATAGACCAGATTAGGTCGTTTTTTTAATTAATTTACCTTTGAGTTCTTGCGCATGCTCACTCCACGAATCCACCATTCTCCACGAATATACGTGCGCAATTCTCTTGTACAAAATACAATCAGGGAGGTACTGCCCTGATAAAACTCTAGTGTGCGATCGGGCGCGCACGTCGCTAAAGCGTACGAATAGAGAAAAGACAAGGCTATTAACTATTTTGATTATTGTTATTAATCTTTTAAACATTATTATCATTATTAACAACGAAATCGGTACTAAACGGAAAATGTTAAGTTTCCCCGAAGGAGGCATATTTATTATATATTTCGTTTTTGTTTGTGACAGGGGAATCTCAAGAGGATTTCACAGTTATTAACTATTCAACTACAATTTTCGTTTTTTTTTCTGTGTGCGTCGGGTTAAGAATTCATTTGCACATCTTTAACCATCACTTTCAACATGTGGAAACGTTGAATCATCCGCTCAATTTTACTTGCGTGCAAAGAACAAAGAATCATTTTTGCATGGAAAAGAGAAGATTTCTAAAAAATGCGTTTCTTTCCAGCATGTCGGTGCCCGGGAGTCACTTGGGTAACTTTTCAAAAAGTATAATATATACAAAAATATGGCACTTTCTCTGTACTTTTGTCGGAAAAACATAGTAATCTAGCTCAATGTCGTCTCTATTTGCGTTGGAGAAGAGCAAAAAAGCGAGTTTTAATTGCACTTCGGCAGCTCTCGCAACAGCTCACTAGTTCCATTGTGGTCAGGCGGCCCTGGGATGAGCGGCTAATGAATCTGGTACTAAACTTGTTTTGATTGGTTGTATATTTTCGTTTTTGTAGGAATTTACCCATTCACATAATGGAACTACCTGCCCGATGAAACTAGTGGCCCGTGACCCCTGCACTCAAGACTGTTTGGGAGTTAGTTTATGGTCAACTTCTTTTATGAGAAAAATCCAAGCAAACCTTTTCATATGAAAATCTCTTTCCCGCAGTTTCCGAGATCAAATAATGACGGCGATTGTAAATCCTGTATAATGTGCTGGGTGTTTGCATTAAGTTTGACTCAATCTATTTCAAACTACAGAAGCAGCGGGTTTCGGGACCATACTGCTACAGCCGACCTGAGATAGCGCTAAAAGATTGTGCGGTAGTGTTTCTAGTACAGTGTGGCTTTAAAGAACTACGGTCTTGCTACAAGATTTACGAACCGTTAATTTCTTCATTTCTTCTTTCAAATTCATACAGGTGCTGGCAATGGCGATGGTATTTAGATTAAATGACAGCAGACCCGGATGTCAAACTGTTGACCCGACCCATGCTTCGACCTCCACTCCAAGACCCACTGCAGGCGGTTGCTTAACTTCGTGTTTGCATGTCTATCATTGCGCAGTGAAAGAAAATAGATATAGTTAAACAAAATAAACTCCTGAACATCACATACAATTGTTAATGTGTTTCTTGTTAAAGCTTATCAGTACTAGTTTACAGGATTAGACCGCCCTGCAAGGTTACTGGACAGGTGGTTATCTCATCAACTCACCTCTCAGTTAACATAAGAAAAAGAGGATCATGGGAGACCAATGGTCACCGATTAGGCATTGTCTAATATAGAGAGGGCGCAAGTAGCTACAAGTAGTGCAGTGGGCCTTTAAAGTGGCTCATGAAGTGTGATGCATGATGCGTGATGAAGGTTTCGTGAAACGCTGGCTATTTCAAGTTGTCGGTGTGGAGTCGGTATTAAAGCCCCACTGCACTACTTATAGCTACTTGCGCCCTCTATATAGCAAACAATGCCTAATCGATGACCATTGGTCCCCCATGATCCTCTTTTTCGTATGTTAATTGAGAGCTGATTTGATGAGATAACCACCTGTCAGTGACGTTGCAAGGTCGTCTAATCCCTCCTGTATACTAGTACCGATGGGCTTTAAAGGAGGGGCATGGAATAGCCAGAGAATAGAGGAGACCAATATGAACACAAACCAAGAGAGGGAGAGAGAGAGAGGGAGAGAGGTTATTTGTGCGTGTGTGTGTTGTGTGTGTGTGTGTGTGTGGGCGCGGGCAAGTTGTTGTGAGAGAGAGATTGTGGAGTAGGGCTATGGAGAGGGAAAGAAGAAAGAGAAAGCGAAATGAAGATAAGAAGAAGAAGATAGACGGAGAAAAAGAGAGAGAGAGTGAGATATAGAGAGAAAAATTGTGTGAGGGAGAGACAGAAAGAGTATGAGAGAGAGAGAGAGAGAGACAGAGAAATGGCGGAGTAGGGCGAGGGATAGGAAAAGGAGAACGAGAAAGCAAAATGAAGACATAGAAGGGGATATAATTATACATATACATTTTCTCTCGTTTGTTTTGCATTGTAAACTGGACCCCTCGGTAGAACAGCTGTGCTGCACTGGCACAGCTGAGCAGGGCGATCCATCCCATGTTATTTGTTAATCTTATCATTTATGTTGTAATTTATATGTTCATATATTTGGTACATAAAATAAAATAAAATAAAATCAAATATATAGCGAGATAGTGAAAATAGGTAAAAATAGAAAATAAAATGGAATGACAATGACAAAAATACACAAAATAAAAACAAGACAAACACACAAACAAAAATGAGGTCAAACTATCATATCAATCTGATCAGGTAAACGATTCTAAAAAGAGAATGGTAGTATCTTAAAGGTACTATGTCCCTTTTGCAGCCAACCTCAAACTCTGTAGAACTTTGCAGGAATTATGAATATGTCATGTATGTCCTATCTGTGCAATTTAAACGTTAGCAGTGCCCTAATATTCAAATTATGCAAGGAAATCCGTTTACTTGCTAGACTTCACTGTCAGACGCTATTGAGTGACTGACTGGCTTTTTTTCTTCTTTGGTAATAACATACATACAATGAGCTATAAAGGGTACATGATCGTTCTACATCAATAACCCATTCTTGTGATGGCCAAAATTAAACTGATTGAATCTTTGCGCAGCATAAAACGTATGACCATTCGGTACAATGGTCTGAAAATCAAGACTATTACTTATTGGCTCTATAGCTCCTAAGTCGATTTGACAACTAATAGTCGTTATTTTCCCACTTGAAGACATTTTCAAGCCCCACGTTTTTTAGGGCAGTTCTAAACTAGTATTATCTTTCAAATGCCGTTGGAATTTAACCTTTTCATTTTTTTGGCCTGCAAATGGGACATAAAGGTACTATGTCCCATTTGCAGGCCCCAAAAATGCATAGTTTAAATTCCAACGGCATTTGAAAGACAATTCTAATATAGAACTTCCCTCAAAACGAAAGGGCTTGCAAATGGCTTTTTTTGTGGAAAAATAACGACCATTAGTTGTCGATAGTTATATGTTATTATTCTTCTATTATATTGCCAGAATATACAGAATTTCTGGCATGCTAAACATTTTAATATAATCAACTATTACGTCACATTTAATGATCGAGTTTAGAACTTTTTTTAAGAGCAAAATATTTTAAATTTGTATTGTCTTCCACCTCATTCCGAGAAAAGTCCAACTAAGAAAGGAAAAACAACTTATTTTCACTGTCTGTACATCAACCAATTATAACCAATCACTTTACTGTTTAAAACCTGTTTGGCCAGGAGGGATTAGACCTCCCTGCGTGGTCAATGATGGGTGGTTATCTCATGAAATCAGCTCTCAATTATTAACAGAAGAAAAAGGGGATCTTTGGGGACCGACGGGTACCGCTTAGACATTGTTTTCTATATAGAGGGCGCAGGTAGCTACAAGTAGTGCGGTCCCCTACCCCTACCAACCACCCCTGCTAACACTTATACGGTATCATGCCTTCAACACATTCACAAAGCATCACTCTCTTTCTCTTCATATCTTTCTATCTCTCTCTCTCTCTCTCTTCTTCCCACTCCCATTCCCCCAATCTCTCTCGCACAGTGTCTCTTTATTTCTCTCTCTCTTCCCTTCTCCATCCCTCTCTTGCTATCCTCCTCTGTCATTCTATCTCTGTCTCTCTTTCTATCTCTGTCTTTCTCTGATGTGTGGTGTCTCTCTCCCTTCCCTTTCTCTCACTCCTCCCCCCTCTCTTTCTCTCTCCGTCTCTCTCTCTCTCTCTCTCATTCTCCCTGTCTCTATCGCTATGTCTGACTGTCTGTCTCTCTCTGGTGCACCCATTTTAATGGTATTAGCAAAGGGTAGCAATGTCACATAAATTGATATTTGATATCTAAACAGAGACCTGATGCATTTTATTAACATGTGTATAATTGCGCGGTGAACATGTCCCCAATTGGCATGTCCCCAATTGGCATGTCTCAATCGAACCGTAAATTATGAGCAGCACGTTTGGGTGGTTATAGGCTGCAAATAGATACAGTCAAGTAGCAGTCAAATCCCATGGGAAAACCGGGTCTTGCAGGGAGGGGGGATAGAGAGAAATGGAGAGAGAGAGAGAGAGAGAGAGAGAGAGGGGAGAGAGGAGAGAGAGAGAGGGGAAGAGAGAAAGAGAGAAAGAGAGAGAGAGAGAAAATTAGTGGGTGGGGTGGCGGCGTAGTATGCTCTTTTTTGACACTCAATAATAATTATATAATTGTTGATCCCAGACTATAAGTCTCTGTAAGTCTCTGGCAGACGTGAGCTATATGTAATGTCATTTTTAATAAAACAATTATTCGATTGATTTCAATCAAAATTAATTCAATTCTATTCAGACACGGCACTCTATACGACTGACAAGGTGTTGTATCTGCAAACTAGGGATGGAGGGAGGAGGTTGGCGGTGGGAGAGGGGGGATTAGTGTCTGTTGTTGGATTGATGACCATTCCTAACGTCAACCAAACCCTGGAACAACCACTACACCTAACCCTAAACTTAAACGTAACCTAAAATCCAACTTCAACCCTAACCTTCACTCTTAATCTTTAAAGAAATGAAACCCGGAGTTATTGTAGATAAGCGCAGGGCTAGATCATGGATATAGGTAGATTGGAAAACATAGACAATTCAAAAGAGTTGTAAATGAAGTAATGGATTAATTCAAAAGAATATTAGATGGATGAATAAATAATGAATGAGCGAAGAAATAACTAACTAGCTACCTTACTAAATAAGCATTTAAGTTACTACCTATATCAATAGATTACTGAATGAATAACTAAATAAAGGAATGCTTTAGTAAATGAATACATGAATATGTAAATTTAAGAAGGAATTAACCAACTAAAATAACCGACTAGTTGAATGCTAAACTAAGTAAATAAATACATTCTATAAATAAATAGAGAGAGAGAGAGAGAGAGAGAGAGAGAGAGAGAAATATATGAATAAATACATGAATATAATAGTAAAGTATAACGACAGCCACGTTGGTTGTCATTTGAATTCCACATTGAAAACGACCTACTTTTGTTCTGTTCATCCTCCATTAGGAAGAATATAAAAGCTGGCTTCATCTCGCCGTGAGCCTACAAGTACGTGTCTTTTCTTCATGCCCTCATTTTAAACAAAAGACGACGAAGTAGGCCTGTTATTAATAGAACTATTGCATTAATGAGTAACAGCATATCGTTACAGGATAGACCTTGCTATTTGTGTTGACATTTTCTTTTGGTTGAAGTCTTAAATATGCGGAAGCCCTAAATAACATGCATGTTTAATAAAGCTCCGTCATCTTTGAGAAAGGCCTCTCTAAGAAAAAAAGAGTAAAATAGCTTTATTCGCAGGCCAAATACGTGTTTATTGTCAAAACATTCCTACTTTGTGCCTCCCTTTTCAAACTTCTCATGAAAAATTCAAAGCGTTCTTAATGTCGTGTGTATTTTGATGTCTATATTCCGCCTTACACATAAATGGTTCTGCTTATTTTTTGGTATTCAATGGTCGTAGTTTTGTAGGCGTGTGTTTTATTAGAGACATCTCCCTCTAGGCTTCGAGAGAACACCTAAGTTGCCAATTTGGAATTCAAGCCAATTAATTCACTACTGCTATTTCGTGACAAGCATATAGACAAGATAGGACTTGTTAAAGGTAAAGACCAGTATTGGAAACGCCCCAATTTAAAAAAAAAGCTCTTATTACCAATCATGTGAAAGAATTTGACTAATACATGATGATACAAATTTTGCCGGGAAACCGCCTACTATTTGATATAATAATAATAATAATAATAGCCTAATAGTCCACTCCAAATTTTATTAAACCGAAACGGAAATTCTTTTTGCCCAATTGATATATATTTATAAATATATTTGGTAAATTAGTTTATCTATTGGCTTGTTTCGCGCACGTGTGTGTAGTCCCATATACATCTTTATGTGTACAGTGCTTGTAACTTTACGAAGACTGGGCCAAATTTCTTATCCTTTTGATGATTCCAGAACCTTGCAGTACACACCAATACCTATATGCTAGATGATCAACCTTTTCTGATCGATTCCACAACGTTTCTTTCACAATGCAATCGCATGACCATAACTGGTCTTTATCTTTAAGCTCAAATCGTATCGCTATATTCGGTACTTGTTTATCATGGTCAGGATCAGGCACATGTAAATACATGTTTGTTTTAATAAATGACTCCGATGTGGTAAGGATTACGTACAAAATTAGATCATCGCCATTTGCTAATATTTATGCTTCTGTTTTACGCCTTGCTCTCGTAAAATTTTCTGTTTTTTGTTCCTCTTCTTTTTCTCCTTTGCCTTCTTCTTCTTCTTTTGCTTCATCTTTTTCGTCATCTAAATTAACTATTGTAGTAGACTCATCGTAAATGTTTAATGTCCACTTTGATATTAATGTGTACTTCGATTTTTATCTCAAGTCAATTACTTTCACCTGATATGCTTGGAAAGGCAAACGTGAATAGTGATTTTAATCAGTAAGTATAATACATACGAAATGAACTTATTCGAAAGTCATTTAAATCAGCAATGTGTCTATTACCTAAAATATAAATAATAACGATAACAAAACACATACAGACTACACACACAATTAATTCAAATGAAACATTCAAAGATTTCTAAATAAATTACCTCTTACGTAAATTGCGTTAAAAGTCAACTTATTTATCAGATATAGATTGTTTTTCTTCAAAAACATTGCTTGTTACAATTTGTATAGGTACATAATCAACACGACAATGAATTGACGCCACACAAATGTATATAAGGGACTGCACACACGGGTGGCATGAAAGTTTTGTTTAAACTTTGGAGGTATTTTTTGTCATATTTCGATGATGATTAGACCTGAAGAGCAATCTCTTTAAAATACACTTCAGCAAACATTTCTGCTTTAAAATTCTTCCAAACTGACTTTAAAGACTGAGAGAGCTCACAGATTATTCTCATCTATATCAAAACACAACATGCTCTTTAAACGGTGTTTTAATATCTTCTCTAGATAGCAGGTTTTATGTTGTGATTGTTTGCACAATGAACGATTGTTGCAGAATGTTGGTAAGCTGCAAACGAACGAGACATTGTTACATGTTAAAAATGTGCCAATCACAAACAAAATAATCTTGTTCTGTATGTTGGGGGTTTCATGTGGCTATGATATAGGCCTATTTTAAACACGAACTTCAAATATTTCTTCTCTAAATAGATACTGGCCTACAAAGAATCTTACGGGGGTTCCGTGCTCAACACGTTATCCCTTATTTTCTTGTACTCTTTTAACGGTTAACCTATAGCATGAAGTTCAATTTTAGGTTGATTTCTATTCACTTTAGCCCCCGGTCTACAATCCCTCCCCCTCCCCCCGCGCCGCCCCCAATTTTAAAATGTTTTAACGCCGCCCTTCGCCAGCCATTTCCAAAGCATACCTAACCACGCTGTTTGTTTTCATTGATTTTCAAGAGAGGAACATTGATACCTTTCCCGTTTGGTACAGTGGAAAAGAATAATATTTATTTCTCTGGGATGATATTGTAACCGATCTTTTGGATTGTGTTTCAGAATAAATATGGCGGCTGGGTATTTCTCCTTGCCGAAACAAAAATCAGGCCATCCTTTCTCTTTCTCTTCTTTTGTCTCTGTCTCTGTATCCGTCTCTTCCCTCGATCTTTCTCTTTCTATCTCTGCCTCTCTCTACCCCCTCACCCTTTCCCCCCGCTCTCTCCTCCCTCCATCTCTCCCCTCGCTTTCCCCTCTCATTATCAGCTCCCCTCTTCCTCGTTTTTCCCACTCTCTCGTTCCACTCCCCCATATCTCACACCCTCTCTCTCTCTTTGTCTCTCATTTCCCCTTTCTCTACCAATACCCATCTCCGTAGTAAGATGATCGTTAAGATGCGTGCAGTGAAGACGAAGGGGCGGTGATATCATGAGAAATGAAATTACATAACCGATGAATACTAACATTTTGCGAATTGAAATTCATAACTGAGTCTTGCCATCTACGTCACCACAGAGAGACTGTTCCCACTGTCATCTACATACAGTACTTGTTCTGAAACATGTTTTTATCGTATGAGACCTTTTGGTTTAATGCCTCGTGCGCACGATACGTCAGTTGCTGACGAATCTAAAGTATTTTTCGATGTACGAATGAAACGTTAACATAAATGACTGCAAAATGAACTAACAGAACCATCATCGCTTTGATTTACAGGCGTATGCCATAATTCTCTACATAGGATTGAAGACCGTAGAGAATGACGCAATCGAAATGACGACTCATGTGCACAAAAAATTGACTCAAAATTCTCGGGAATGGAAACTGGCCTTTCCTAGCAGACCTTAGGTTCAGGGGACATGCAGCATACGGGACCTCCAGCCAATCAGACCAGCAACCCACAAGAGCGACACTGTCGGTCTGGTGAACCCTCTTAACATCCAGAAAGCCCACGAGACCGATACGTCTGCCTGTCTCAGGGGCCTTCTTGAAGGTTGTCCTAGACGTGAGCTGAAGCCAATGGAAACGTATCTGTTTGTATTCGACCTTTTGATGTGCGTTTGAACAAGCTTATAACTAAGTGATTGTGACAGGAACATAATCAGATGGGCGGGTCTTATGAAAAACAACAATTGAGGGGCATCCCACGCTCCCCCTCCTCGTTTCTTCGTATTTTTGAGCTATTTCGATAATACCGGAATACTCGCTATATGGTCAACGTGATTTTATAGTCAGGGCCCTCTGCTCTATGAAACAATCTTCTCTTGTCATCCGTCAGGCCACATCTCTTGGTTCTTTCAAATCCATCTTAAAATCTATCTCTTCATAACTTAATCGTAAGCTTTACTCATTGTAAGTATCACTGTTGTACTCTATTATAGTAATTAGATCTATGTTAATGGTTAAGTAATATAATAATTTAATTAATTGTAGATTTATTGTTAGCATCACTGTTATTCTTTATCAAATAAATATATTCTATATTATTATTCAATTGACTGCTGATACATTGTCTGTAAAAGTTTATAATTTCTTATTTCCTTTATTGTTCAGCTCTTTATAAATACCAAGTATTATCATTATTAATTTGATTTTTTAATAAAAGCTTGTCAACTTTATAGCTTGATACATTTCATATAGTTCACGTTTACAAAATAATAAAATAATAATAATAAACCATAAGCAGTGAAATTTCTAAAATATTGATAACAATTTATCACCTAGTACAAATGCTTCTTGTATAACTATTTTGTAAATTTGAGTTTCGCTGTACAATGATCTTATTGAAAGGTGAAAATTACATCTTTAATTCCCATTTTGTGCTGCTATTGCGTATACCTATTAGACAAGTATCAATTTTCGCTTCCATGCAGTTGCTGCTTGCTATGGTAACTATGCTAATATTTCAATACAGTATTCGCTTAACATGAGTATTTCAAAGACGGACGTTTGAGATCAGTTGCCGAAATGTTATAGCCATTTTCCGTGTCCATGCCAACTGGTTGAAACTACCCTAGGGCGTTCATCCATTCTTAAAAGCTCTTTTATGTATAAAGTTACATTAATGGACAGAAAATTCATCCTTTCGTCCGTATTTAAACCCTCTTTCATTCAAAGGGGGATTACACCCGAGATCCGGGCAAGATTTCTTCTCTTTAATTCTGATTGAGATAAATACAAGACGTAAAGACATTTGACTGCGAAAGATTTATATTCATTTCAGAACAAACCTCTATTAGTTAACTGCTGCTATTCAGCATGGCCGTGAAATATATAGTACTTCTAATATAGAACAAGTATGACATCCCATCCCCCTCTCTCTCTCTCTTTCTCCTCTACGGGAACGTTATAATGACTTACCTTACAACCTTCTTTTCTTCATAACTGTTAACGTATTAATCTCTTCTTTTTGTAGTATTCCATTATTTCTATTCCGTTCTTCCCACCCATCGTCGTCCTCAGCTCAATTGTGTGCATGAGTGTGTGGTCAAATTTCTCTCTCTCTATCTCTTTCGTCTATTTCTACATCTTTCAAATATGGTATTTATAAATGTGTTGTCTCTCCCTCTCGATATCTGTCTTCATGAATTCCCCTCTCAACTCTCCTTTTCCCTCTCCCACGCATAAAATAATGTTCACACTTCCCCCACACATCCCCACAATTTGGAAACTCTCCCTCTCTGTCTCACTCTCACTCTCCCCCCTCTCTCTCACACACTCTCTCTCTCACTCTCTCTCTCTCTCTAACTCTCCCTCTCTCTCTCTCTCCACCCCCCCTCTCTCTCTCCCCTCTCTCTCTTTCTCTCTCTCTCTCTCTTGTGCCTGTTATATTCACTTTGTCTCCAAGTGAGAAGCTATCCTATGATTCTTTAACCTGTTGAAGGTACTTATATTATTGATTCAGCTTATGTTTCTTTTCTTCTTATAACCTAATTGTACTTGTTTTAATTAAATGTTGATATTCTTGTATACACGTATGAGTCGTTGAAAGAACCTTTGCTCGAGCATGGCCTTGCTGTGACCTCATACTTTCCAGAGAAAAAGGTTTTGTTATACCTTCGGATCAACTATGGCTGCGGGAGTAGAGAAGAAAGAAAGAAATACCTGAAAGAATTGACTTACTAGTATTCATGGAAGCCTTGAAAATCACCACCTTGACATTAAAACCTAACCCGTAAGCTCTTTCAACCTGACATGGCTTTGTCTTCTTGGGCTCACAAAGCAGGCCCTGTTTCACCAAACTTGTTTTTAATAACAAGTAACAACAACTGTTATAAGCTACTGAAATAGCTGCATCTGATTGGCTTAGAGCAGATTTCCTATAGAAATGCGACACTTGTTATTGAGAAAAAGTATTATGAAACAGGTTTGTCGTCTTCGTACAATATCTAGAATACTACCCCCAAGCTCGAAAGGAGAAATTGTTGTAAAGGATTTGCAACTCGATAGAATTTAGGTCTCACGGGAATTGAAAACAAACGCTACAATTCGTCGAAAGCCACAAAAACAAGGTAATCAGTTGATGTATTCAGAAACTAGAGTGAGATCGATCTGAAATAAAGTGTGAACATGAAATCCATTTTTAAAGAACCCGTTGTAGTGGCAGATAAATTTACCACAATAACTATAATTCCAAACAGCATACCTATAATCGTTATGCATACAACTTGATATATTCATACGCGTGATCCTTTTTCTTACATTGATCTTTTAATATTGTCAGGAATCAATTGACACTTATTCACACTTTCAAATTGATTACGTACGTATTGAATATCGTTGCCATATCCATTATCACATCTAGCATGAATAAAAGTGTGCTAATAGAAGCTCTCAGACAAATGAGGCGGATTTCGTCAAATCAATCCTTTCTCGCAAGACATTGGTTTGACTGTGGATCACATGGTTCTCAGTTCGAATCCCCCTGTGGTATAATGTCCTTCGGCAAGCTAATAAGTAACATGTGCTACTCTCCACCCAGGTTTAGTAGATGGCTAACTGGTAGGAATTGGTTAGTTCCTTGCTTTCAGCGCACAATGGCAGCTGGGAGAAAATTGCAGAAAGAAAGACTTTCGTTAACTTCAAAGAATCACCAAAGAAGCAGGGAAGGTCACCGGCGGGGATCAGAATCTGAAAGAACCGAGTGACTACAAAAATATATTTCTAGGAGTAAAACAGAATGAAAATGATAGTTTTCATACGTCCTGGTAAACATCTCAGAGCAATGAACTGCCATAACGTTTCCTCTTTTGTGTTCCTCTCTCTATCCTTACATACAATCAGTCCGCTTCATAATATCAAATTCGTATGTATTTTTTCCCACCCATGTCACATATATCCACCTTTTCCCTCTATACAAGTGACAGATACACTGCTGAATACTGCTTTTGTTTTCATTTTGCATAACGTTACGTAAAGTTGTACGTCAAATGTAAGCAAAGGGAATTTCCAGTGAACCAAAATGAAAACAAGATTAAAAGGAATATGAAAACAAAAACAAGGGTAATTATAAAATGGTGCTTTGTTTGCAATCGGATCATCCCATGGGCTTTAAATATACGCAGTTTTACCATTTTAAATGCAGCTAATCGTATCATTATAGTTTTGTTAAATATTGTTTTTGTTTGTTGAAAGTCAGTGCAAAGTTAATTGTTTAAAATGAACTGCTCCTCAACTTTAGGATGTTTACATGAACAAAGAAGCCATAATTGGCAATATTATGAAATATTTTCATATCTAACATTTTATTTCTGATTTTCGACTCAGTTTTAGTTATATTCTGGTCTATAAATATACCAATTCTATTTTACACGAATGAATTCGAAGCGTAATAAAAAAGAATATTTAAGCACCTTTTCTTCGCTTGCAATTATCTTATAATCTTTTATGTCGACAAGAAAGAAATTATTTATTAATATTTGAACAATTTTGATGACGATATTATTCCGCTACAACAATGACCAAGGCATATAGTGACGTAAATGATTTTTAATATGAAACGAAAATTGATTTACAATTCGTATTTCCTTTACGGTCTAACACGTTTCATGAGTTCTAATGTCCGTCTTTAAACGACCAAAAAAGAAAGGAGAGACAAATTATTAAAACAACTTTTTTTTCATATTTTGATATGCATGATGACGATTTTATTCCGCTGTATCAATGACCAATGCATGACACATCTCTTAAAGCAATGATTCATGGCTGGTTGCTTAATAATTCAGAATAACAATTATTATTATTATTATTATTTAATTTCTTCTAACCGTCGACTAAACTTCAGAAAACACTGCTGACCACTTGGAAAGTGACACTTCTTTTACACAATGATTCATGGCCGTTCACTTGACAATTGTGAACAGCGCTTTATTCTCTTCTTCTGACCGTCCAGGAAATAAATACCCACTTAAGAATAAACTGAAAAAGAAAACAACAGTAATTTTTTCGAATTATATACAAAATAAATAAGCAAAATCAAAATTCAAGCTTCACTCGTCTCTGAACGAGGACGGGTTATCTACCGTTAAAAATCCTTCATTCAACTGTGAACTCAAATTTGATTTTCAGAATGCCATCTTGCTTAACAAGTAGTCATCACGCACTGAACACTATGTAACAATCTTTTGCAATAATCTCGTCAACGTGTATGTAAATATAAGCTGCCTGATATTCGTCGCTGCTGTGTTCCATAATACCGAATTACTTCCACACATTGCGTTGGAATAGTGTGTAATCATGGCGGAGAAAATGACTCAATTAGTGCGTAAAATGAAGCATGAAGCCTCATAATCGAAACATCAAACACGAGAGGATTTGAAGCTATTGTGAAGGAATTTATGTCATATTCATAGCAATATCGGATTTGATTTGCACTAAGTAAAAAAATGAGTACCGCGATATATGCAAGCAATTTTAGATTCCTGCGAGCGATTCCCACTGCCAGCATCCACCAGCGCATGCAAACAGACTGGTTGCATAGTCTCATCTCCACTCTGTGAGGATACCGGATTTATCACATGCCCGAATCTCCGAAAATGATAGTGCACCACTCTTAGTGATTGCGCAATAGGGGTACACACATCTGTGCACACGTTCCTTCGCGTGGATGGAACTTATCATTGCAGAACCTTCACGGTAGGAATGCATATGATGATAACATTTCCTTTGAATGAAAAGTGATAATTAACGTGTTTTATTGCAATGATTACCCACCATCATGCGTGGTGATTATGTTGTTACGGTTACATATGAAAATGTAGCGCAAACCACATGGCAATATTAATAAACATTCGGCGACGAAATACCAACGTATAGCACAAGGGTAGTGCAGCAATGATGCGTGAGCAATGACGGAAGTTGCACCAAATTGCCAATCGCAACAGAGAAATTGGATTTTAATCTGGGAAGGGAACACAATATTTAGAATGTGTAAGTATAAGGTTTATCAGATATAGGCTGACTACTCACAAAGGGTTGTGGTGATATAGAATAGGGCCTATACGTATTAAAGATGTACAAAAATATCCAGAACAATTTACTGCTCCGTCGTGGGCAATATTGAGCGAACTTTCAAAATGTTTTGATGCTCCTTGTATGCCCGAAAATGATTGTGTTTAGTTCCAATAACTTTGAGACTAAAAATAGTACCATTTCATCATGACAACCAAAGCTTTATGCTGTACTCGATAACAATAAAGGAAAACTGGTTTAGATTGATATCTGGTTTATCTTGATGAAATTGAAAATAAAAATGTCAAATTCACCATGGTAGGAATCGAATGATCTCAATTTTCCCCCTTTTCCGCTATATAGATTATAACAAAATGATCTCCAGAATTTCAGGAAAACCTGATGATGAACATGTAAAACAACAAATGACGATTTTCTTGTGTGAAGTGTTTGAGAATCATTTCAGACTATGGAATGGCATTGGAAGAGTGCATAGTTCGTAAAGCCTTTTTATGTAGCATTAGCCGTGTTCACTCTGATGAACCTCTCAGAACCAACCGATTGGAATAATTGTGGGACTCAAACCGGGAAGCAATATTTTCACTGACTTCGTAATTCAATTTCCGCCACTATTTTTTGCACAAATGCCCCCCAAATCGAAACATGTTGGAGGGTTAGAACTTCTAACTTTACAAAAGAAGGGGAAAAAGGTTCGGAAAATTTAACAAAGTCATTGGTGCATTTACAAATTAGGTTGCAGTCCCAAAGAACGGTCAGTAATTTTTAAAGATCTCATTCAGGAGGTTAAAACAAAACAAATTACACAGTGGGCAAGAGAGAAGAGAAATTCATCTTCTGATATTTTTTTATCCAAAGGCAGAGCTTCCAGAAAGGTGGCATTGTAAAGTGTAATTACATCGTTTTGCTTTGCTTACCAGTCTAAGTTATGTCAAGATATTATTCATGAGACAACTGAAGAGATTGAGTGAGACGGGATGAAAAGCAAACATGATTTGAAGGGGCACTAATGTCCTAAAGATTGTATACAGGTATTGTCTTTTTCACCCCAAAACATTATCCTGCATTCTTTGGACTGTCAGAGTTTATTATTCTGAGGAAAATGTTGAAAAAAGTAATTAAAGTACATGGACGAATACAATTCGAAAAAAAAAATGTGCGTGAATTTGCGTGGGTGAAGGTTTATGAACGTTTAATTATAATCAAAAATTAAGCAGACAAAACAAACTTTTAATTAATTAGATATATTTCTGAAAAACGAAGAGATGGAGCGAGAGAGAAAAAGAGGGAGCGAGCGAGAGAGGAAGAGAGAGGAGTCCTACAAAAGAATGTGCTGGAATGAAACACAATACCAGAGAGTGAGATTGTGAGGGTTACAATATAATATAGGGTATATATATACACACATATAAATATATATATATATATATATATATATGTAGAGAGAGAGAGTGGAGAGGAGAGAGATAAAGAGAGAGAGAGGTAGAAAGAGAGAGAGAAGAGAGAGAGATAAAAAGAGAGAGAGAGAAGAGAGAGAAAAAGAGAGATAGAGAGAGAAAGGGAAATAGAAAGAAAAAGAGTGAGAAAGAGAAGGGGAGAAAAAAAAAGATAGAGAGAGAAGAGAGAGAGAAAGAGAGAGTGAGAGAGAGAGAGAGAAAGAGACAGAGACAGAGATAAAGAAAGGGAAAGGGGATGGGGGGGGGGGCTGTGAAAGAGAGTACTATGTTACCTGTCCCTTTTGGCAAGTATAAACCAGTGACGCACGCAGCATTCAAAATCTATGACGTATCTTTCGTATACCCAGGCCTGCTATTAAACAAAAAAGAAGCAAGAAACACGTAGCATTCACCAGGCAAAGTATATTGTGTTGACACTGTCATTGTAGACATAAAACCGTTAGAGGCGAGATCAAAACAACATTCAATTAGTGTCTATCCCCCTCGATTACTTACAGTTATACCGGCACAGATTTGATTAGCGTTAACCACTTTACTCCAAAGCCATACCTGATCATTCCTTTCTATTTTAGGCGCGAATGTTCGATCCCAGAATCATCACAAATGATAGCGATTACATACTCGCAGTCTTACGGAATTGCAGAATATGGCAATATATATACCAATGATGTTCCATTTGAGAGAGAGAGAGAGAGAGAGAGAGAAAGAGAGAGAGAGAGAGAAGAGAGAGAGAGAGAGAATGAGAGAAACAGGGGTGAGAGAGAGAAATTTGGGATAAGGAAAATTATGTTTATCGCTTTTAGACATAAACGTATTCAATCTATCAAAATTTCAGTTCATGGTTTATCATTCAGTCTTACCGAAGTGCAGGATAAAGTATGATGATCTACAACTTTAGAGATAGATAGATAAAGAGAGAGAGAGAGAGAGAGAGAAATAGGAAGCGAGGTAAGCGGAAATTATTTCATAAATCCTTTATTGGTTGTGAATCGAAAGCCAATTTGGATATTTTTTGACTGGAGGAACTAAGTCATTGGAGTACTTTTCTCTCAGGTTGAAAGGGGTGGATATGGGAAAACATTCCCCTCCCGCACTATAACGATGATTATTTACGTATATTGAACGTGTGCGTTGAGAAATGTGCGTTAATTGTTGTGGGGCGTGCGTGCGTGCATTTCGAAATGTGCGGATAAAATGTTGCCTCATTAATAAGTCTTTGATATTATCGAAATATATACCCATTCTTTTTAATATTCAATAGTTTAAATCAATTTCAATTAGACATGTTACTAGTCGCCTTTCATAGGTTCTTGATAGATTATCACGCGTATGAAATAAGAAAGTTGACGTTCTAAATCTCTTAATAATTGATTTATTCTAAGAACTTATGAAGTCGTCTTAAAGGGACTTGGTAACATCGCGAAGATGAGAGAAATGGTGCTAAAAGGTAGTGACGGCAATGCTAGATGTACAATTGAAGATAATCTGAAAGTTTGAGTCTGAAAGTTTGATGCTAAACATTATTTAGAAGCTTTTTTCGTGAAAAAGTGAAGCTCAAGAAGAGTAATCGAACAAAAATGTCATAATCATAATATGGCACAACTTCGATTTTTACCAATGTTTTTTTGCGAAGCATAATAATATCAACATTCAATATCAAATATAATTCTTGCCGAAATAGAACGAAAGTGAATATGAATAATAGAAATGAAAGCATTAGAAAAACATTTTATAAGATGGCAAAACAACATTTCAAAAGTAGATTTTTGGCCTACCGGAAAATTCATGATTGAACCAAATGTCGCCACAAAACAAGCCAAAATTACCCACGAACTTTCAACTGTAGGGTAGGTATTGACTGTGTATCGATATCTTCTATAATTATTACCCGACGGACATGTCGCAAATCAAATAAAACATAGAAACTCCTTAAGGTTAGCAGAAAAACAAAATATTCGATAACTAAGGGAGCACATTTGAGACAAACTTGACAATTTTCCGCCAAAAAATGAGTTCACTAATTGGCGAAAATTGAATAAGTGGGTCAATTGTGCCCCGAAAAGTTTTTCTTTAAATGGTTATTTTGACAAAGAAATAGGTATGATTGACTAAATTCTTATTGATTTCAATCTTGAAAAAAAAAGGGGCTGCCCCTCTCTTCATGCCTGCGTTTCCGTTTTGCCCCGTTCCTCGAATGAAATGTTTCATAGTTGATTTGCCATTTTCAACATTATACGAGGTAAAATGTGATAGTCGACAAAAATATCCCTTGCCACTATTTTTACACCCACTCTGATGCATTCTGCCATAACAAGTCAATATTGTGATTACTGTAAGGGGGTTTCTAAAATGGCTCCGATTAAAGTCATATCACTATAACATAAAACTCAGCGAATTTGGCCTTGGTGTCATATTGACTGACGTCATACAAATTTGGATGTAATTTCTGTTTAATAACATTGGGTAGCATTTCATAATATTGTAATTCGTCAAATACATGAAAGAATACAGAGAGGAAATCGGATTATCCTTTTTACTAAAAGCTATAGAAATTGACTCTAGTTGATTCGGAGAGGGCCAATTTCAGCACTTTTCTTATGACAGTTGGCAGAAATTGATTATTTATTACCAATGCTAAATACTTTCTGCAAAAGTTGACTTACCATATGCATTTTAGTTTTGTATATGTTTATATCTCTTTCTTTTTTAAATTTGTTTGTAAATTGAACATTTTCTGCCTGCGAGCTGCTTGTTTGATATGTTTTTACATAGAAACAAAACAATAACAACAATAACTACAAATGATTGTGTATAGGACCTAATAATTGATAAAACGATATGCCTAAGGAAGCATAACACACATGTATTCCAAATTACATAAATTAATGATATCATGACTATAGGGAAAGAAAATAGCACCGATCAACTGTGTCGTGATCTTTTTATATATTTGTGCATAGTAGTATTTACTTATTTTTGTGAGTCTATGTATTTTTGTATTTTCTTTAGCGCCATTTTAATAGTATCGTTTGGTCTTGCGCCTCTTAATGTTTGATTCTTTTATAATAAATACCCACAATTTTGTAGCTATATTATATCCCAAATGACTTAAATCATGAGAATGCCAACGGGGTGATATCAAATTAATATTTGTATCAGGATGACGTCAATATTTCCAGGATGTGATTTCTCCTTTCTCCCCACAATAACATCCTCTCTTGCTTCATACATGAATTATTGACTTAATTAATTATTTAGCCATTTTAGTTTTAGATTTACCTCTAACACAAAAAGAAAACATACACAAATACGAAAAAACAAAAAACACACATGCAAACACAAACACAAATTGAATATTATATTGGCAATTTGACGGCTTCTTTTGCCGATGTATCTTTTTTGGTACAATTGAAGAAACATGATAGTTTTCATTATTACCTCTCATTAACAAAATTGCAAAAAAAAGATGAAGTTCATCTCTACGTACAAAATGACAGAAATTACAAAATTGATTTTTCATATTTCATACCTTGCCATAACTAGGATTTAGAATACAATATACGTAAAATGAATTGTGAGAAAAAGAAAACATTTTAATGCATGAATCAAGCATATCAAATTGTTCAGATAGAAAGCATTTGCACTTCTGGGCCCAGTCTTATAAACAGTTGTTATTGATCCAAATAAATCGCAATTCCTCCAATCAATCGCAAGTTTGCAGTGTCTTATCTTCTATTTACATATTTGCGATTGATATAAACTTTTTATAAAACGGGGCTCATGTTTGTGAAAGATCTCGAGAGCAAAGTTTATACGAAGCAAACAAAAATAGAAGAGAAGGAAATAAGATGAGAAAGTGTGGTGAAGATGCTAAAAAATACCCCTACGAACACACCCGCACACTCACACATCTACACACAAACGCACGCACACACACACACCCACACACACACACACGCACACAAACACACCCTCACTTAACGCACCAGCGCAAGCACACGCACGTCCCTCCCAGCACGCCCCTTCCCCCACATAAACACAATCAGATTCGCGCTGTATTTCTTGTATCTTTCCAAGTATGGAGGTACATATCCCGATAAGTCGCAACCTCACCTCCCGTTCGGGGATTTGGGCTAAACAAATAGGAGATAGGGCGTACATCTAGGTTACAACCTCCGGATGGTTTTCAGCGGATAAGGGGCATAGTAAGATCATTTTCAAATGGGGAGGGGAGGGGGTCTTACACAAAAAGTCAGCATGATATTTATATGTGGCGTGCGTAGTGTCGATCTCACCAGTGAGAGCGATTTATTTCATGGGGGTTTCAACGCATATGAGCGTTGCTAAACCATCCCAAAATGTATTTAGTTCATTTCCACCAACAAATTTAAAGATCATTCGATGGGGCATCACTCCCCGCATCCCCTTGTTACGTCGCCCCTGCCAGCGGATCTTTCTCGCTCACATCGAGATTAAATTCCCTGTAGTCATTAGTTCACGTCAGGTTGGGAAGTCCAGTCACGGTTTTGCCAGAGTTCACTGTCACGTACCAGGGATGACATTTCGCGCTACCATGACCTCCTCTGCCGATCTAGGGTGCTGTGTATTAAACATCTTCTTGACAAAACGGTGGTAGAGTCCCGTAACGCCTTTAATAATTATCACTGAGATGTGACGGAGAGAGAGAGAAAGAGAGAGAGAGAGAGAGAGGGAGAGAGGGGGGGGGGGGGAGAGAGAGAGAGAGAGAGGGAGAGAGAAAGAGATAGAGAGTGGAGAAGGGGAAAGAGAGATAGAGAAAGAGAGAGAGTGTGTGTGAGAGAGAGAGAAAGAGAATTGCGTGATGTTGCAGTGTACCGTCGTGCAAAGCGATCTAATTTTCATTTCCCCCTCCCCTATGATCCGGGGTGCTTTGTAGCCCTTCCTATTGAAAAAGTTACGATGACCTTAATTGTCACCGAGATGTGAATGAGAGAGAGAGAGAGAGAGAGAGAGAGAGAGAGATGTTATGATGTTGCAGAATGCCTTTTCGAAAAAGATATATAATCATATGTCCCATCTCGACAATAGTGATTTAAGATGGAGCAAGAATTGGTACTGGTCAGATGCGGGACCGGAGTACAGTTAGATGAATAAATATAGAGGAAGGGAGAGGGAGACAGTGAAAGAGGGGGTGTGTGTGTTTAGTTTGATTAAAAAAAAAACATTTTGAAAAGGCCTTTGTAATTAATGTTTCTGTCGTATTCTTAAAAAAAATATATATATATATATTATTAAGACTCTGTTTTCTTTTTTATTCTTTTATTGATGTGCCTTTTATCAAATATGCAATTAAATATACTAACTGGAAAGCTGGTGCAATTATAATTTTGTCCTTAAAACACAAATGTGAGGTGTGTTGTCCTCAAAAGGAGGATGTTACACTTAAGTTCCTCTATGAAGACTACTTTTTATGGGTTCGATATGCATTGATGTTAATTATTCTTTAAATGCGATACTTTCTTGCCCTTTTCCTATGATGCCCTTTATGGGGAAGAAAAAGCACAAAACGGTTAATACCATGAACAGCTTTCTGTTTAAAAAGAAGATAGAAATAGGTTAATGTTTAGGCAGCACTTTACATTGTGTGAGTTGTGGTCGTAAAATATTAAAGGTAAATAAAAAAGGGTAAAATAATTAACTGGACCTATTAAAGTAAAGCGTTGGTTAAGCATTCTAAATTATAGTGCTATCGCTTGAAGCTGTGTCGCCATACTGATAACTTCTCAGAATGGTGTATGATCATTCATATGCCTCAACTTACAGTGGCATTTGATATAAAAACTTCAGGGAGCCCCACAGAGCAGGCGCGGATCTACGGGGGGGGGGTTTAGGGGGTTTAAACCCCCCCCTTGGGCGGCCCAAAAAAAAAAAAAAAAAAAAAAGGGAAAAAAAAGAGAAAAAAAAGAAAAAAAGAAAGAAAAAAGAACGCACGCTGGAGAGAAACCCTTTCAAGTGCAAATATTGTGAGAAGATATTCAACTCATCTGGTAACTTAACCAAACACATGATAACTCTGGATATAACTGTGTATTTAACTGTTACTTGATTTAAAAAGACGTTATCATGCACTGCTTTTTATGGTCTCCATTGTGTTAATAGATGCCAGGAAAACATCACTTACGGGGTTCAAATAAACACCCCAAAAAAAATCGGCTCGCCGCTTCGCGGCTCGTGGACGATGCTCCGCATCGTCATTATTTTATTTAACTGTTACTTGATTTAAAAAGACATTATCATGCACTGCTTTTTATGGTCTCCATTGTGTTAATAGATGCCAGGAAAACATCACTTACGGGGTTCAAATAAACACCCACAAAAAATCGGCTCGCCGCTTCGCGGCTCGTGGACGATGCTCCGCATCGTCATTATTTTGGTCAAACCCCCCCCTTAGCAAAAAGCTAGATCCGCCCCTGCAGAGAAGGGATTGGGAACCACACAATTCGATAAACGGGCCTGTATGAATCACATGGCCTCAGCGACGCTAGTTCATACATGTTAGCTATCAGTGGCGTAGCACCAGGACGTAACGGGAAGTATGTGCCCCTAATCAAGAGGTAAAACACAACAAGAGAGAACAAAAAGAAATAATAAAAGCGAGGAAGGGAAGAAACGGAGAGAAAGACTGCAGGGAAAAGGGGTAAAGGACACAAATGAGGACGCTTGTCCACCCCCATCTTTCACATAATGCCTGGTAAATTCGCATATAACTATCTGAGTAAGACCCGCCCTCTCCCCCATCATCGTGCAATGCCCCCCCCCCCATTGATGAAACCACGCTACGCCACTGTTAGCTGTAGTACAAGAGTGCTCTCGGCGCTGCCTTCTTTTAATCGGGTCGTTTTAGATATTACATTGTGTTTTAATTGACAGAAATTCGCATCTTCGATACATACAGCCTAATCGTCATTTAGACTAATCGAGTTATGCTTGAAACAATAGCAACCCAGCCTTTAACCGTTCAGCATAAATTGAATTATGACCGATTCACATTCGAGAAATTGTGAAGTTACAAATGTAGCACCAGAAGGTTATTTTGAAATAGAATGACCCGCATGGAACACAGCCTGGCAACTTTATAATAAATGCCTCCCCTTATACTGAAATACATATGTATCTTTGGGGGAGTATATATTTACAATTGGTCTGAATAAAGCCTAAGGGATGTTTTAGTAGTATCTATCTAGAAATTCAAAATGTTTACAAAATGTTGGGCCTTGGGATAGTGCTAAAATAAAAGTAAAAGAAAGAAATAGGGGAAGAGAAAGAGATATAGAAAGACGGAGAGAGGGGGAGAGAGAGGGAGAAAGACGGGGAAAAGAAGAGATAATAAAGAGGAGACAAAAGAAAAAAGTTATAGAAAAGGGAAAACAAGGAAAACAGAAAAGACAGAGAGAAGAAAAGACAGGGAGGTGGACACTAAGAAAAAATAGAGACAGAATAAGAAAGATAGATAAAGAAAGACAGAGAAAGGATAAAAAAAAAAGAAAATTGTTGGGTCTTCTGCACCTGCTCTTTAACACTTAAAATTGTTTACCCCTTTTAACCTTGTTGAACATTGTTAATCACGTGACACAAGAAATGAACATTAATATATAAACCCTCTACGTGCAGGAATGAAGAAATAGACATGGGAACAACTTACGAATGGAAATTAATCAATATAGCAAATAGTAGACTCTTTGCGCTTTTGAATGCTAGGCATTATGGACTTTTAGATTCGCACGAAGACAATGGGGATTGCTACGATCGACGTCCTTTTAATGCACTGCCATGAATGGACGTCACACGTATCAGTCCACGCAAATCTAAAAGTCCCTAATATCACGATATCTGCGACCACTTAACACGCAGAAGGACTAAACAGCACCTGTTAGTTTTTGCCGATTCTTATTTCGATCGATTTCTTGTGGAACACATTACGTAGGGTTTGCGTGACATTGGTGTCAGAAGTTTATTGATGATGTGGATTTGTTTTCAATAGCTTTAACGAGACTCTTTTGACACCCAGATGTGGAATTTGATATTGCACATTGCTCATAGCTTTAATTTCTCCATCTATAAAGATAAGCTTGAATTCTGGTTATGATAGAAACGAATTCTCGCAGAACACAATAAACTTTACACTAAATGTTCAAGATTATAAATAAACGATGTGTGCCAAGCGATTTTGGTAGGAAAGGTATAGGAGATGAGTAATGAGCGTATAGAGATAAGGAAACCAAGGTAAGTAGGCCCGTCAGGTCACTATGTGTAATTGAGAGTTGTGGTATTTATTGAAGATGATATCCAGCAAGATTCTGTGACGTTGTTTTCATTTTACTGGTTCAAACAATCAATCTACTGCAGGATAAGCAATCCATAATGAATTATAGCCATGTTCTCTCGACAACCGATGCCTATACCAGAGCTGAAGATTAGCTTTAATTGATTAATTAATTCATCAATTTATTGATTTGTACATTCATTGATCCATGCACTAGCATAGCTTGGCATTATCATGAAACCTTGATTAAAATGTACCAGGTGTACATGTATAATTAATCAAAAACCCTCACCCTCGAGTGTAGTTCTTTGTTTCTCTCTTTCACTTTCACCTCCCCTTGTATTTCCTTTCTCCTTTCTCTAACCTTGCCTTTCTCCTCCCCTCTTTCATTCTCTCGAATTCTCTGTTATTAAAAAAAAAAAATCTATATAGCCTCTTTCCTATCTTACTATAATGGTAACTCTATTCATGGAATAGAAATGAATGTATACCAAACTTTCAATATGTTTTTTGTTATGAATAGCGCTTCACTAAATTAATTAATGAAATTATTAAAAACATCATCTTTTTGTTTTCACCACGGTACCAAATGCCATTAACTACTACCTAGTTAGTTTTTCACATTCTCTTATAATCCCTATCTTATCTTATATCGTTACAACTTTAACCGCAAAAGCACTAACAGTATTATTACCCTGGTCATTGGATGTGAGTCGGATGCTGCACTTTACAGTGGATCATACCAACTCCACTGGATAGCCTTCCTCTCATATATCTATATACATTTCTTTTGGTTGGAATTATTAAAGAAAATTGTGGGGAGGGGGTGTTTGGGGACTGGGGTTAGGGTTCTTGGATTAATAGATATACTAAATTATATTTGCTCCGCTTAATAAATTTGTTATCAAGATTATTTTCAGGGGGGGGGGGGGGGGGCTGGAGTCCTCGATGAACTTCAACCCCTCTAGAACCGCTACCGTAATCACTGACGCCAAACCCACCGCTCTGGTTCCAGAGTCTTGATTGAAAGGAGGTATTAACCGGTCAGGAGGATAGTAGCTCCATGGTGTCACACTCCTTCACTGCTGTCCAAACGAAGGGGCAGATGACGCGGTGTGAATTTCTGAAATCCACCCGGAAATGGAGAGGTGACCACTTTCACACCACGTACAGCTTAGCTATCAGATCTTCTTTTTTCTTTTTGTTTTGAAATGATCATTGTTTCTCGAGGAGGCGCGATAGCTCAGTCGGTAGAGCAGTGCTTTTGTAATCCGGTGACCCGGGTTCGAAACCAAGTCGATGCGCTAGTGCTCTTTGGTAAGGCATTAATCCTCATTACCAGGTAAAATAACCACCACCACTACATAGTGGGGAGGCCTGAGTGTATAAGAGATCGTGTGAATTCCTGATGATTAAATTGCTAGACATTAGATCATTAGATGCATGCAATACGAATGATTTCATTGAAAACGCAGCATGATATGTGATATAACGATGATGCCTTTTTCGTTTGCAATTTGTTCTTAATCACCTAAAGTCCTGACAAGCGGGTTCTCTTGACGGACAAGTCTACCAGCATTCTAGTTCATGGCTACCCCGTGAAAAACGAAGATTGTAATAACATTTTACTCATGAGTTATCAACGGTCTTATATCACTGACAGCGAATATTAAAGATAATTATCTTTACAAAATAAAATTCAGGACTGAATACGAGAAAGCGGCACTAAAGGCACTTTAAAATAAATAATAATAATAATAATATTGGATATTTATATAGCGCACATATCCACCATGCACGGTGCTCAAAGCGCTATAAAATATTACCCCGGCTCTGCTTAGCAGCCGATTTCAGCGCTCACAGCATTCAAGGAATTCCTTCTTACCGGTACTTATTTAACACCTCAGGTTCAAGTTCAAGTTCATTTATTCACCTGAGTGGAGAGTGGCAAATGAAGATTAATATCTTGCCAAAGGCCATGTGATCCATAGTCCGACGACTTATCCACTAGACCACATCACCTCTAAATGGGTGAGCAACATCTTTTTGACCACACATAACATTTTATACGTGTTTATTGTTTATTTCGGACAAGTCGTCTATCTTGAAAAATAACCAAACAACCACATATACTCTTACACTAAATTTCATTTTTATTACTGAAATTGGAATTGCGACATGATTGTCAAGAAAAAACAATAAACATACGGCAAGTTCATTAGCCTTGTGCATCACTTACTGAAATGACCGAAGATGAAAAATCAGACAGAATAATTTAAAATGTTGAACAATAATGTGGCAGAAATGACAGAGTCACTATTGATTGGTTGCAGAAGGGTAGCCATTGTTACAATTCAATCAAATTGCCATAGGTTTCTTCATCAAAGGGGTTCTAAATGTCAAGTTGAGAACGATACATGATCATGCTTTTACAACCAATTTAAGCATCGATGTTTTTTAAATAGATTTTACGGACCACGTGGAACCATCTGGAAGATGAGTGAGATGAAAAGCAATAAAGCGGTGGCTAAAAAAACATTCCAAGGAAGTATAAGATAACCCCCAAATGCCAAAGATACCAATTTCACCAACATGGCATTTTATTCTTAAAATCAATCTAATAGACAAACATGAAATAAGTAATTCATGATATCTCAGCTGCAATGGAACCAAAGTAGACCGAATCCACGCCCCTCTAGTAAAGACACATTGATTAGAAGAAAACGTACGAAAAGACGT
This sequence comes from Strongylocentrotus droebachiensis, assembly GCA_035222895.1. NCBI lineage: Eukaryota > Metazoa > Echinodermata > Echinoidea > Camarodonta > Strongylocentrotidae > Strongylocentrotus > Strongylocentrotus droebachiensis. Next base: position 36,513 of record JAVYIG010013248.1, read on the forward strand.
TAATATCGGCATATTATTAATCATAGAAAATACCAGCATAATGTATTAAAGACAGCGTTAATAATCAAACACCTTCTAAATCTAAATTATTGTTGTGTGCCAATACAACGGAAACCATTATATTTCACTACTTCTTTATATACAATAACCACAGAAATGGAATTTCCCCTCTATTGTATCCCGTTCTCCATATACATTATTCATTTCTTAATGGTATCGGGATCTTACTGTATTTTTAAAAGATATATATTTTGAAAGTCCTTTTGTTTTTGTCTAAAGGCTTTGAAAGCCATTTCGTTTCTTCTAAAATCGTATTATTATTGCAGAACTCGTTAAGCACGGGCTTAAGACGTGACCACTCCGTTCATACGGGGAAGAAGTGAGGTGATATGGCCGGCCTTGATGATGGAGCCACTTTTTGTTTAGTTAGACGGAGCAAGAGATAAGTCATTGTCAACTCTACTTTGACAGCTTTTGAAATCTCTTTGTTAGTGAAGAAGTTTGTTATGAATTTCTCACACCGAGTCGAAGTAACAGATCTGGATTTGACAGAAGATACAAGAACAACAACAATGACGTGATACGAAGAATAAACAACATCTTTCAGTTAAACTTACTTTCATGCAATCTTTTGGCAAGCCGTTTTTAACATTTTATTCCCATTTTTTGCTATCAAGAATTCAATTAAAGATGAATACATACGTATATATTTATAACCCTACATGTTGTATTAACAGGACATCTATATATAACATCATTTGTACATTAACAGAACATCATCAAAACAATATTACCTATTACACTAATGACTAATGATTAAAGCAAAGAATTGAAAAACGTTAACAAAATAACGAACAAGAAAACAACACTGACACAAATAAAACCAAAACACATCTATAAAAAACTAAAACAAACGAAATTGATACAGGTTTGTTAGTCAACTCTTTCATTTACGAATTATAATTTTTAGAGGTTTAGGAGGCTTGATACGGAATTGTAGGACCCTGGATCCGCCACTAACACTGATGTTTACAATAGAAAATAAGGATTAAACGAGAAATCGATGGTGACAAAAATTGAATATCGGAAAAACATGAACACAAACGACACAAAATATTTCCCGCAATAAAGCGGCAATTACAGTTCCGGACGACGATATACTATGACATCCATTAAGAGGAACTTGAGAGGGAGATCCTCTCCTGGCCTTGTATGGTATGTGTAAATGGCACTGGAAGTGAAAATGAGACGATGTCAATGTTTCAGGGTTACGTTTGATCTTCCTTATTGTCCGACAACGATTTAGTTTTCTATAATCCTTTTCTTACTGAAAATATTGTTTGATCTTCGTAATTATCCGACGAGAAAATAGATTTCTAAAATCCTATTATTATATAGAATTGATTGTTTCAGGCGTATTTCCTAACTCTACCAATGTTCCTGAAATCTGATAGTATACAAGGAGAAGATACCGCCGGTAAATTGATTCCATTATTGCGCCTTTTTAGCGGTGTCACTTGTACCTCAGTTACACTTCGAACCCCGACTACAAACCGACCATTCTTTGCCACTGGAGGCAATATAATGTTTTATTGCAATGACGTCCAACGCCATTGACTTGTACTCATTCGCGTTCTAAATTTGTCTATTTCTTCTTGATCTACTTCCCCCAAATTTCATTAATTTTGCACGTAGTGCTTGTGAGCCCTATCAAGGTCCCTTCCCCTATCCCAATTACTTTGCAAACTTTGTAGGCATAATCATCGAAATCCCTCATGTGTGACCATCGAGACGCCGATTTGTCTGTTTGGGATCCATTTTTAGCCGTTTAATTCTATCTTTATATCTCCTTTGTTAGACCGAGATGCTACAGACTTCTTACAAATTGCATAGATACTACGTCATTGCATGCATATCGTTCTACACGATTGTAGTTCTAGTTTGGTTTGTTGTTGGTCAGTTGTCCGCCTTGTGTGACTGGGGTAACATACGTGCTACACGGTACGGTGTGCAATATTCTAGAGATGTATCCCACTGCTGCCACCAAATGTATGACTTTTGTAACGAGATCTTCACCTTAACATTTCAATTTACAATTTTTAGCGCTAAAAACGTCGTGAACAGTTTAACACATTTCTGCTACTAATTTTGTCGAACTTAGTCGCCGTTTCCTCTCTCTTTCTTTATCCCTCTCGTTGCTTCTCGTATTTGTATTCATGTTGCCAGATTTTTGTTACTGTGGTGACCACAACACGGACGCTGTTGGTCGTATGTTATAACCATTTTAAAGCAAAAATCTTCTCCACCCTTAAAACAAATCACTCTTAGTCAACTGAACAGTTGAAACTTATCTGTTCAGTATTAACCAAAGGCGAAAACTCAGTAATTATTTTTTTGTTTTGTTTTAAAGGTCGGAAATGTAATGTAACCCCGTACATAATACTTATTATAAAGATCAGCCTTCAAGATAACAATAATAATGAGAATAACAATGATAATGATAATAATAATAATAATGATAATAATGATAATGACAGTAATGAAGATGATAAGAATGATAATAACAATAATAATAATATTAGAAATTAAACCCGTCACCATATTAATGTAATCGTATAAATGACATGTGTCTTTAATATTAAAGAAAGAAAAATTATTCTCAATATCGTGTATCTGCAAAGTATATATACCCCTTCGTATAAGTTCTAGGATAACACGTCACGTGATGCGGCATGTCACGTAGGATATCCATCACGTGAGATCATCCGATCGCAACGTTGCTGCCATGGTAACGGACATGATGATATTGTGTAAAATTTTGAACGCGCCATCGGTCAGCGCAGATTGGATGAACTTTATGAATGCATGATGCTGACAGGGCAGTGAGGGGGGCTATAAAAAGCTCGTGGAATTTGTATAAGGTTTAAAGTAAACAATCAAGAAGGTGAATAACTTGAGCAGAAAATAGTCAGGGTCTCTGACGAAAGATGACTACAGCCACTTTAGTTTTCTATGCAGGCCTGAGTAATGAGATTGCCCTTACTTAACGAGGTGAAACACCTCGTTAAGTAGATATTTGTCAGCATTGGTGTTCCCAACATGTCCAACCATTGTCGTAGCTACAGAGAAACATGGAGGGCACGTACCCCTTCAAACATCGGAAAAAGAGAAAGGGAGGGAGGGAGAGAGGGAGAGTGAGAGAGAGAGAGAGAGGGAGAGAGAGCGCGAGGGGGGGGGGGGGGGGGGGAGGAACGTTGAGTGGATATGATAGGACCGGCTCCCACACATGGCACTCCCACCGCAACCAGTAAGTGGCAGGGGTGGTATTCTGAACATTGTTGTAAGTTTTGTGTTATCTTTTGTTGTATCTCCCAGAGATAACACTGCGCTAATATTGTTGTAAGTTGGTATTCTGAACATCATTTTATCCCCGTGTTATATCTTGAAGGACCGCCTCTATCTTATCTTTGACCACTGTTGACAAGCCCATTTGTATGGACCCTACCAATCAAAATCTGTTTTATATAAGCATGATATGTAGGTCAACCAATAGGAATACTTTATGCCATATCTGAAGATGCGCCTAGCGCATGACTAATCTTTGTTGTAATTAGTTATTTGAGCGCTTATTACGCGCGTCATCATATGCGCTGTGGCATGTGGATCATGAAGATAAATCACGCTTTCACTATATTGGTTAAGATGAGAGCATTAAAATCGTCATATCCTAGCATGTAATTTCTTAGAAAGTACTAATCTGTGATGTTTCCGGTCAACACACAATCTTCTTTTAACTCGTCTATTGGCACGAAGTTGGTTCTGGGCAAGAAATATTGCCGCCATTATATCACCACGAAAGATACAACAATTTTCAGAATACCAATTATCTTGGCATATTATCTCTCGTGCGCATATGCAAATGAGGATTAAGCGCCATTTTATTACTAATAAGCACAATTACAAGCGCACCAAAGTTTGAACGCAGGCGCGACCAAACAGATGAGAGAAAAGATACAACAAAAGATACAACAAAAGTTACAACAATGTTCAGAATACCAACTTTATCTTATCTCCAAAGATACAACAATATTAGAGATATTAACACAGGGTTCAGAATACCGCCCCAGATCATAAAGGCTTGCAATTTTCCCAATGCTACATACTAAGGATAAACGAGCCAATAAATATGCAACTTCATACGACTTCTACTAATACAAAATAAGGATAATATTAGGCTGTTGACCAAAAAACGTGCTCTGTTACAAAAATCTTAGTGTGCGTCTGACATCAAAAAGCTTTTAACGAACGTCAAAGGCAGGATAAAAAGGAAACATATCGGAATTTATGAACATTAATGATAAGGGTAAATATATATATATAACGCTATCTTTAACATAATAACACTTTCCGTATTCTCCTCCCCCCCCCCCCCCCCATCCATAAAATAATCTCGGGAGAAGAGTTACTACGAAACCAGAAGTGATGATATTTAGCGTATAAGAAATGAAAGAGTTATCTATTTTTTTTCTTTCCCGTTTTTATCCAATTTAACCGGTTCGAAAGATTGAATTGCCATTAAAGGGATTGTGTATCTTTGTTGGAGATCCTGGATTTAGCTGATGCTACAATCATAATTATAAACCTTTATGCCAGTCAGAAATCCCATGACTTTTACAAGCTAATCGCCTGTCTCATTATTAAGATATTTATGATTGAAATTCGAAATTTCAAAAACCATTTCCCCAACCATTTTTAAAATAAAACTACAGTCTATTGGGTAAAATGAGTATACTTTTTAAAATACTTTTTTGAGGCACTTCATGATCATTTTGAAGCGCAATATTACACCATATCACAGACACTGATAACACGTAGGGCCATGCATCTCAGATTTGTAAAACTGGAAACATTGTTAAACAACGCCTTTAAGTTTCAAGAGGCATGGGCTTATCCTGACCGAGGCCTTGACTTTAATAGAAAGCGACCAGGCGATTGGACAGGCAGAATATGCCCCAACAATTTCCCCCGTCGACATGCCTCCCTGTTGAATCATTTTTGACAACAAGACATACAAACTCTGATAGAAATGAAATGCAAATTCCAATTATGCTTAAATTGTCTTATTTCAAGACGATTTCTGTTGACACATGGTGACCTTCAAAGCTATTACTTGGTTCTGTAACTATGCCAACCAAATACAACCTTTTCAGCGTTTATTCCAAAATATTCACAGTCCTTCCTCGCTTGAGTTGCGATGAGAGTTCGAACATCAAACATTGCATTTCTGTTTTATAAGAACCTTCTTTACTGCGCTTAGCAGTTTCGCTGTTTTCATGAATAATGTAATCGATTATTGCATTAACCCCGTCAGACATGTCTGTCTAATTTGAGAGTTAGGATGTGATAAACTTCAGTGCGAAATGAATTTCTAAAGACTAGTCGAACGTGCCTTCTTCGGTATTCGAAGAAAGTTTTTACGAATAAGAAAATAGAAGAAAAGTCATATCCGGTGGAACGCATTTGACTTTCCTTTTTGTTTCAAGTAATCTTTCGGAATGCAACAATTCCGTATTAAGTTACGGTTAATTTGACGGATTATGCAAATTTAACATTAGGCTTTTATTTGGTAATACATATGCTATAATAGGGATATTGATATTGCAAAAGATTACTAAATTTGATCTTTTTTAAAGGGTATATTTCGAGAAATTCCTGGAGACAATATATGATTCTTAAAAACAAGAGGGAGATGGACAAAGAATAAAATTGGAAGCTCTTAACCCGTATGTCTAGGGCACCTGTTCAGTGCCCTTTCCCAATCCCTTCTCATTTCCCTCGCTTCATGCTCTATGTTCTTCATTGATAAGTTGCATGAGCCCACACACAAACACACATCCTCACAGACACGCCCACACATCCATGCAGGAAATAACTACACCACTGTTTGAATATCGCAAACCTCTTATCGGCAATTTAAAATTGAATTAAATGCATATGAAAAGAGGAAATTTACATGCACCATTGAATCAAATATTGATCTATTTCGAAGAAAAATCAAATCAAGGGAAGGCAGAAAAAAACATAAACCGACAAAATAAAAATATATATACAATTTATATTATTATTACAATAATAATAATTATGATGATAACGATTACAAAAAAAAAGATATTATATGGCTCTATATAGGGAACCGACTCTACTTCAAGTTAAAATGTTTAAGATGCACATGTGCAATACAAACATGAATTAATTTTTTGTTTCGAAAAAAAAGTAAAAAGGTTACTACTAGAAAGTTATGCTCAGGCTACTCTGACTATGACACCGATGTGCCATTCAAAAATCAATTTTAGAAATTTCGACGATTCTCGAGAGAGGTAATTACAGACACATGTGCCTCACATACAATAAATTACATCAACAATTTGGAAAAGCTAAATAGAATTTCAAACCAATCCTTTACCTCCACGGGATGCCTGTCAATATAGATCTGGATCGCAGTAATATATCATGAGGAAAGTTGAAAATCTCAAAGTTAGATTAAAAAAAAACTCACCAGAAATAATTTGTAGGGTTTTACATCATTTAAAATAAGTCGTTGTTACACTCGCGATTTATACGGAATGCCAAGCTCAAAGAAATCCTATAATATTGCAGTATATATGTCAACGCACACAACGCATACACACCTATATATATTTATATGCAGACAAATGAAGAAAAAATAATAAAACAACCGTAGGAGATATAGTATACACAAAATTTCGGTTGTAAGTCTTGGTGAAAATATACATGCATATAGACATGTGTTTTTATTTATTCTATACACAACCATCCACACACACACACGCACACACATAGATAACTATATTATTTCTACATTTCAAACTTTTCATGTCCACAATCTCGTGCATCTCAATTAATGGATCCGAAGTTTGATAACCAGAATTCTGAGTTAAAACCGAAGTCATTAAATTATGGTATTTAAAATGTCAGCAAAATAGAGTAGGAAAAAAAAAAAATCTAAAATTTAAACAGAGGCGTCATTGGAGAGCGAGGGGAACTGCCGCTCCTTCAGTCAGTCTAAATTAACTTTAATTTTGAAAAAAAAATATTGCAATTATAAGATTATTTTTAGACCTCGGTCAGGTTTCGGAAGGTTGGTGAAATAACATTTTCTTTTGCTAAGGGGGGGGGGGGGGGGGGTCGAAACCTTAGGTAAGGAGGCCCGGAATTATGCGTGTCCCCTGTATATGAAAATGTAAAATGAACTGGCAAGGTGACGGGATAGAAAGTATCCAGCACTGGCGTCACTGGCGTGACTCACATTGCACTCGCGATCCATTCAGCAATGCTGGTTTATGAATTACACTTGTGGAGATGTCTTAATTAAATCTAGCAGAAGGCTTGCTTTTATACCTCGTTCATTAGTGAAATAATTTTCCCAACTCAACCTTGGGGAGTCACCAAACTACAACAAGACGTCATACCTTGCTCCACCGAGCCAATATCAATCGCTTTTGAAAATTTCCCTCAATTTGTGTTAATAATTCTTGCGAGGATCAATTTCAGCTGTAAACGATACATGCGGTAAAAAAAAAGAGGACAAAAAGCTCGCTCGTGCGATGTGAATTCAATCCTGATGTATTCTCTTTTTTCTCTTGTCTAAAATGTGTTAACATTTCATTTTACTTTTCTTCATAATACATATACCCTTTCATACTGTGTAAACGAATACTGACAAATGTTACAAATACACATTATTCATTCATATTAGGTTAAAGAAGAAGGAAAGCAGACTCCAACCATTCCATTCATAATAAACAAAAATTAAAAAAAGATAGTGTTGTGGTTCAGTGGGTAAGACACCGGTCCAGGGTTCGAATCCCTGCCGCAGCATTAACGTTTATGACAAGACAGTGATAATACATTTTCCTCTTGCGAGCCAGGAATTGTAAGTGTGTACCTGGCAGGATTTATTCCTTTAATGCACTGTGTGCTAAATTATATTCCTCGGACGTCAAGCTATCTCCCGCGCGTGAAATTGGGCGGTAAAAGGGCACACACACCGACGATCAAAGGTGTTCATCTCCTATTAAGCGATCGATCGCCCTACGCGTTCACGGATCACGTACTAGCTTGTGTAGCAGAGAGATCATCTCGCGCGTAAGCAAACTCGACCTTCTCAGCTATTCGTGCAATGAGTCCCTCGGCGCTATTTTAGCGCGCCTTATCGTCTTCGGTAAAATATACACGAGGTGCCGTCTGTTCAACAATTACCTCCAGCGGCGGTGTAGCCTTTTTCTCGACACCAGGGACCTTGATAAAACAAGACAAGGTCTCCAAGCTTAATGGGACGGAACATGTCCATGTGACATCACCCGGAAGAATGGCAAAGGTTTTCTTTCCGATACAATTTTTTTGCGATGTTTGCCGAAACGGAAAGGAGATGACAAAAAGAAGTAAGGTAATCGATAGACCTTGCTATTGATCTCGTAATCTCTACCTTTTAACTTGTGAATTTTCGAAGCTTTGAATATTAGTCAATCAAGCTTAGTTTACCGGCAATATTGAATGATATCACATTTCGCTCTTTTTAACACGCAATATCCGGTTCATATTAGGAGAGTGATGAGCTAAACAAGTAAAAGACTGACCGCCTTTTAAACATAATAGAACAGATTGAACTTTAAATTCCCTATCAAAATGTATCCAGGTTATATTCAGACTTTCTTCATTGGAAGCGTATATGAAAACATGAAATTCTATCGTTAAATCTGCTACACTTTTCAGTAGTTAGTAAACTGGGGCATGATTTTTAAGACAGTAATATCAAGTGTAGTTGCTTCAAAATGTTTGTTACGTTTCAATGCCATTTGTCAAATAAATTGTTGTATTTCTCAAAATATTGTATTTTCTTTTATTAGGACTTCACCATAGCATAATCGTTCGGATTAGCAGCTTTCTGATATCGTCAGTTAGAAGTCACAAGAACATGAACTACTCATGATTTGTTTACACAGAGTTATAATAATGATATTTATAATGGCATTAATAACACTATTAATTATATCAACGAAAGTAATAATACAAATAATAATGATGATAATGAAGATGGTGGTGAAAACAATAGTAATAATAATACAATTTTCTTATTAAACGCTTTTACAGAATACTGAAACAACAACAACAACAAATATATTTGGAACAATAACTTTATACATGTAGCACTTATACGTAAACATAGTAATCATCGGTACACACAGATTGGGCATAATATTCATAACAATAAACAATACGGACATAACAATAGCAATCGCATCAGACATGTCCTGTTTAGAGACAAATTTTAGTCTGCCCAGCGCGGGACTCGATCGTACAAACGCGCATGACGATTAAGTCATGGGAGTTAGGGGAGTAGGGTGTGAGTGCATGTGTGTGAATGTGGGTGGGTGTGGGTGTATGGGAGTGCGTGTGTGTTTTCGATTGCGCCACACTGCCACACCATTAATTGATATGTCTCACGTATATAGGGCCATCAAGGGTCATTTGAGCTCGTTTACTGTAATTCAATACGTGATCAAATTAACGGAAACCGTTGAGTAGTTTTGTACAATAACGGTCAAGGTTGAAACTGCAAGTCGAGATGATTTAAAGAAAAGATTGAGTTCTGAAAAGATGACAACAAATTGTGAGTATTCTCATTCGTCGTATGACAGTTCGCAGGTGTGCTATAGTGAAATGGCCTCATAATTATTTAAATATAACGAGAAGTTGCTAAAAGGTCTGGAGTAAAATTTCATACCAAGTATGTATTTAGTCCCTCATACCCATTTTTGTGTGTAGTGCATGCGATTCTCGTCAAATTGACTCGTCAATTCCCTTCAGTTGTCATAACCCCAATGAATTCGAATGTACTACATTAGCAATCTGTCCAAATTACTTCCAGGCAGTTCCCTTCACAGTGTTATAACATGACCAGAATTCAATTTTTATCTCAAATGTGTCACAACGAATTATTACTTTATAAGTGTGCTCAGGAGAAGCTTCAAGATGTCATCAGTGATGGCATCTCCCAAGAGGATTACCCGAATTCATAATAAATAAAGATCATAAATCAACCTACGAAATTTTTGAACAGACTGTATAATACGTTTTCACATTTTTATGCGCATTTTACATGGAGCATGCCGATTAGGTGTCTTCAAAAAAATAGCCATAGCTGCAAAATAGCTAATGCTTATCTCAAAGATGCGATAGTTCTGACATGATTGTTTTGACAGATAAATTACGAAAACAACAAACATTGACAAGAAAATGTATTCAAACTAAACAAATAGATATCAAGAAGATGACACATGACTCATATCATATATCAGGAAAGAGACAAACGGAAATCAATAACGGTGCTTTAAAAAGTTTTACACTACTGCATCACACTTTGACAGAAAAAATTGCAATTAGATTCTTTCTCTTACATGTTTACGAAGAAAATGCATAACTTTTTTTCTAAAAAATCGTCGTTATCATTATACAAATGTGTTTCATAAGTACAAAGACAGAGTTGACCACGATTTAAATGCCTTGACGTCCGAATTCATCCACCTTGCAATTTATTACAATGCAAGTGTCAAATCTCCCAAATCTCCAAAGCTTAGCATTATTTATAAGTAAAGTGGAAATCCCTATCGAATGGTTCTAGCCGGACGGCTTTAGATGTGTTTTATTTTCTCCCCCCCCCCCCCGTTATTTTGAATATCCCCGCAATCACCTGAGTGAATAGAGTTGGCCAATTATAAATGTTCAAATTCTAAAGTTCGAGTTTAGTCAGTGTAATTCTTTCCTTAAATAGGATTTCAAGGGGCACTAAAATCCTTAAAATATATACTTCTTCTAATAATAATAATAGCTCACATTTATAATGCGCCTCATACTTTGTTTCTAGGCGCAGCACATATTATTACCCCGGTCATCGGATTCATGCTTACCCGCACACAAGGTATGCACATTCTCCACTCCCTGGGGAGCATTCCAGCCAGTCGCCATTTTACAAGCGCCATTGCTATTTATCAAAGCACATTAGCTTTCGCATCCTACCGGGTACCCATTTAACACCTGGGTGGAGAGTGGCAAATGTAGATCAATGTCTTGCCAAAGGACATTAGTGCCGCGGTGGGACTTGAACCGCGGACCTTGTGATGCACAGTCCGCTGACATATCCACTCTACCACGACACCTCTCAGTTTTAGTTTTAATAGTTTGAGATCTACTTTAGATAACCGGCAGGTTCTCGTCTCTCATGAAGTACCTACATGTTTGTAGATAATAAAGTATAGTAATACAGTATAGTTCAAATCCTGCCGCGGCACTAGTGACCTTTGAAAAGACATTATATTTGCCTCTCTCCACCCAGGTGAAGTAAATGGGTACCCGGTAGGAAGAAATTAATTGAATGCTTGAGCTCCTTATCTTGGCGGACCACCTACAGTCGGGGTGATAATATATTACTTTGTATTAAGCACAATAGAATATATTCATATAGTAGCTGCGCTATATAAATAGACATTTTATTATATTATATTGTATTTTTTAATGCTAAACTATATCTATCTCTTTAATCTTGTTCATGTTAAACTCTTACTTGTACGATCTCTGAAATGCAGTGAAAAGTATAAAAGCTTCAGGGTTTAGCATAATCATTGAACTGACTAAATTGCATATAACCTGACTGTCACATTTGCTGTCGAATCGATTTTCATTATGCCTACCTTTCAAAGCATTCGAAACAACCCTCGTACAAGAGAAATAAAGAGAAATAGTGGGAGAGAGAGAGAGAGAGAGGCAAAGAAAGAAAGAGAGAGAGAGAGAGAGAGAATATGAAAAATGATAAGACTGAAAGAGTGGAAACTAGAGCAAGTGACACTGAAAGTGAGGAGAAGTG